>CM023141.1:44273575-44341075 GCA_013133815.1 Cromileptes altivelis | reverse complement strand
TTAACTAACAGTTAACTGTAAGTTAACTGTTAGTTAATTAACTGTTGGTTAACTGTAAGTTAACTGTTAGTTAATTAACTGTTAGTTAACTGTTAGTTAATTAACTGTTGGTTAACTGTAAGTTAACTGTTAGTTAATTAACTGTTAGTTAACTGTTAGTTAACTTTAAGTTAACTATTAATTAACTGTAAGTTAACTGTTAGTTGATTACAAGTTAACTGTTAGTTAACTGTTAGTTAATTGTAAGTTGATTGCAAGTTAACTGTTAGTTAATTGTAAGTTAACTGTAAGTTAGTTAACTGTAAGTTAACTGTAACTTAACTTACAGTTAACACAGTTACACAGTTACAGTTACACAGTTAACACAGTTACAGCTCTGTTGCACAATAATGTGCAAGAAGTGATGTAGTTGGTTTCCTGAATGTTTGCATGTCGCTTTATGTCATTTGTTCAGGGGAAAAAGTCTTCAGACAGAAATGTGTTTGAAGAATCAAATCTTTTGCTCTAAGTGATGTCATCCCTCCAGGTCATGTCATCCCTCCAGGTCAGAGCTTACCCGCTGTCAGAACAACAGGTCGGTGGTTTTCGGTGACGAGGATCGTATAGCTGACGTCATATATTTGTCACAGAGCAGGGCCACAACAGCTAACCTTAAAGTTGGCATCGAATGAGATGTCCAGTTATTTTATGTGCGCTGTAGTTTACGTCAGCCTGAGTGGACACAGCCAAACACAACGCTGTTCATGGTTACCATGGTTACCATGTGGAACATTCACATACCTCGTTATTCACGTCATCAACCGGCTGAATTCCTGCGTACTGAAACACAGAGGATTAAAGCTGATCAGCAGTTTATCACAAATCAATAACTGATCAATAATCATGAGTTTGTTTGTTTTATTTTATTTGTCACTGACAGGAAGTACACAACCCTTCAAAATAAGAGCCTGGATGTGTCAGTGACTCACTGCGCTCTCCTCCAGCTTCAGTTTGACTCGTCTCTCCTCAAAGTCCTGCAGCAGCATGTCCGTCAGTCCTCTGACAGGAGGAGGCGCCGAGCAGTGCGCCACGGGCGAGGAGGAGGGAGGAGGTGAGTAGGACCAGGGCTGAGCCGTGATAAAGGAGAAGGAGGACAGACGGACAAAGGGACGAGGAGAGGGGGAGGACACACTGACAGGTTTGTCTGAAACACAACAGAAAGCACATCATCAGTGACATCATATGTGACATCATATGTGACATGCTGTAATGTCAGCTGGTCTGTAGCGTTAGCAGTCATGTCGTGTCCACCAGGTGGGGCTGTGTCTCTGCTCTCTGTTACCTGTACAGGTGAGTCATGTGAGTCAGACTGACACTGCTGATGTCTCACTCTGATTGGTTGCCGTGGTTACAGACCCGTCACTGATTGACACAGAGGGCAGTGACCCCGCTGAGGCTGTCGGACTTTGGTCGTCATCTCAATCAGTTATTTATTCTCAGACTGCAGCGTCCTCTTGACCTGACTCACTGACAGTATGCTGTCACTTCCTGTCGTTGGTCTCAGATCAGAGCAGCTCACAGTTGACAGTCTGCTGTTACTGAGGTCAAAGGTCACCTGTCCCTGCGGTCTGCTGTTACTGAGGTCAAAGGTCACCTGTCCCTGCGGTCTGCTGTTACTGAGGTCTCCTCCTGAGTGTCCCTGTCAGTTGGTCCCACTGAGGACAGAGTCAACGTGACAAATTGTCCCACCTCGTGTCTTCTTTCAGAGCACTCTGGTTTTGTATTTTGTTTTTTTGTTATTTTTGTGTGTGTCTTGTCTGATACATTTCTAAATGCTGAAGTATTTTACGTCAGTTTTACAGGTCTGTGTCTCTGTGTTCAAGGCTTTTTTGTTACTACAAGATGAAATGTGAAGGTTTTCTGAATCTGAGCAGATGGAAAAACATTGCTCTCTTGTATCTACAATGACATAGATACCCGGACAAAACCCACGCTGACATGAATAGAACATGTCAGAGCACCTGGAGGAAACCCACGCTGACACGGGGAGAACATGTCAGAGCACCCGGAGGAAACCCACGCTGACACGGGGAGAACATGTCAGAGCACCCGGAGGAAACCCACGCTGACACGGGGAGAACATGTCAGAGCACCCGGAGGAAACCCACGCTGACACGGGGAGAACATGTCAGAGCACCCGGAGGAAACCCACGCTGACACGGGGAGAACATGTCAGAGCACCCGGAGGAAACCCACGCTGACACGGGGAGAACATGTCAGAGCACCCGGAGGAAACCCACGCTGACACGGGGAGAACATGTCAGAGCACCTGGAGGAAACCCACGCTGACACGGGGAGAACATGTCAGAGCACCTGGAGGAAACCCACGCTGACACGGGGAGAACATGTCAGAGCACCCGGAGGAAACCCACGCTGACACAGGGGGGAACATGTCAGAGCACCTGGAGGAAACCCACGCTGACCGTACCGCCCATTTTTAAATAAAAATGTTTCTAAAATCTCCTTCAGTTTTTTTCAGTCATTGTTGTGTCTCAGATTCGTTTTTAGAAAGTTCTGATTCAAAACATTGCAGAATGTTCAGTAAATGTATGTTATGACTCTTTTGTGTTTGTGTGATATTTCTAAAGTGTTCAACTTTTTGTTGCTAAATATAAAGCTACAACCAGCAGCTTCTTAGCATAGCATAGTTTAGCAACACAGACAACTAGTGGTAGCACAAAAACTGACCACTCCTCCTGTTTACTTCCTGTCTCAGGTGTTCTGTGTCAGTTCATTATGATCTGATGAACCAAACAGTCACTGTCAGTCACAGTCAGTCACAGTTTTCAGTCCCAAACAAGTTCATAAGTAATTAGAATACTGCCTCTGACACACAGTCAGTAATCAGATTACTCTGGCGGTCTGAGTCCTGGTTAGTAGCTGAGCCTTGATAAAGACATACCTGCGTTTACAGGTGGGTAGAACTGAGTGATGGCCATCTTGTTCGCCTGCTCCACCAGAGGAGCCGGAGAAAGGAGCCGTCCGTCCGTCTCCTCTCTGGACTCCCTCAGCTCCTTCAGCTCCTGCTCCCGTCTCAACGCCTCCTCGATCTCCTTCTCGATGAAATCTGGAGCGCCTGTCCCTCTGGACTGCAGGCCCGTGGACTCCAGGTTCTCCCTCCAGGACCGCGGCGTGGTCCAGGTCATTTCACGTTGAGGCATTGGGGAAGAGGAAGAGGAGGAGGAGGAGGCGCGGAAGGATGAAGAAGTTGTTAGGTCTTGGCGGAGGCCTCTTGTGTACTGGACATCTGAGTCCCTCACAGAAAAGGAAGGTGGAGCTGAACTCATCTGGCTGATGGAGCGCTCGGTCTCTTCGGAGTGTCGATGAGGGCAGCAGGGAGACAGGAAGACGTCTGTGTCTCCAGACTGAACTCTGGCCTCTGTCCTCTCATCCTTGTCCTGCTGGACAGACTCCAGCTTTATGTCCTCCGGGTCCCGCGGAGGATCTGGACTGTGTCCTCCCTCCTGATGAGGCTCCTCCCTCCTCTCATTCTCCTTCTGGATCTCGCGCTGGATAATGAAGCTCACTCTGTTCTTCTCTTTGGATTTGATGAGTGTCAGCGGCGGTGGCGTCTGTAAGCGTTTGGTTTTAATCTCAACCATCTCTGCTCTGCTGTCGCTGAGCTTCAGCCCTCGAGAGCGTCGCAGGTTCTCCTCACGTTCCTGATTTAAGCGGATCTCCCTCTCAATCGGTGTCTCATAGTCACTCTTGGACACACTGCTCCTGTCCTGTTGCTGAGTGTTGTCATTGAACACACCTTCGTCGCTGGTGTAGCTGCCGCCCACTTCCACAGACAGCTCCTCCAGGCCGGAGTCCAGGTCATCGAACACGCTGCTCTGCCGGCTGAGAGGCTTCTCAGTCTGACACACCGTCACCTTCCTCTCAGGGAACACCTCGTCTTCTGTTGGTTTGAATGCTGTTGGAGCTTCATTTGTCTCCACCCTGCTGTATGTCTCCACGCCGTGGTATGATGACTCCACCTGCTTCGATAAGGACGCATCAGGATCTGTCTGCAGAGACGTGTTCAGGTGTGTTATGGAGAATCTCAGAGGACTGGGGACTGCAGTCAGCCTGTCCTGCTCCATCTTCAGGAACTGCTGTCGGGCGGTGCTGAAGTTGATCTGTTCGTCGTCGATGGTCCCGGGCGCAGCCGGGCTCGGAGGTCGCAGTCTGGAGGCAACAGGACTCACACTGAAACTTTCCATCAGCTTGTTGGGGGACCGGCTCAGATCCAGATTCTCCAGAGCACTCAGCTGATCTTTGAATGTCAGGTTCTTCTTTGGTGCTTGGCTGCGAATGATCTCCTTCCTCAGCTGCTGCTCCTCTTCCTCCCGGACCACCTCAATGCCATCGCTCTGATCCACTCTGTATTGCGCATCTCCATTTCCGTCTGCAAACAGACTCTCTGGCTTCCTGCTGCTGGTGTACGTCTGCAGTCTGAATCCTTTCTCCTCCTTCAGGGTCGACAGCTGTGTCTGACGCTGCGGCGACACCATCCAGGCTTCGTTCAGCTCTGCCTCCTGACTCGTCGGATCTTCCACGAAGGAGTAGAAACCGCAGTGAGAGCCCGAGCTGCTGCTGGGACTGCTGGGGCTGCTGGGATTCCACTCATCGCTGGTGCTCCCTCTGTCCTGCGACACCGCGACCTGCCGGGTCTGAACCACCACGTCCCTGGACCCGTTGCCAGGCTGCGAGGAGACAACCACTAATGAATGACTGCGGGTGACGGAGATGCTGTCGGAGGTGAAGACTGGATCGTCCAGGGCAGAGGCATTGGTCTGAGCAGGGCCAGCGATGGTGCGCAGATCTGAGAGTTGCAGCAGGGGGGACAGAGGCTTCAGCACCCACCTCCTCGGGATGCTCTCCATGGCTGCGGGGGGTGCTGTGGCGGCGGTGGGTGGCGGAGGTTCTGATGGAGGGAGACGCTGAACGGAGCACGATGTTTGGAAACTCTGAGGAGTCATACCATCCTGACGGTCTCCCGCCGAGAGTCTCTGAAACAACAGACAGGACAGTTACCATGGAAACAACAGAGAGACAGGTAGGTTACCATGGAAACAACAGAGAAGGGTCAGTTGCTATGGAAACAACAGAGAGACAGGTCAGTTACTATGGAAACAGCAGCATCAGGTCTCAGTTTCTCTGTTCTCAGTTTGTGTTCTGGATGATGTGATGACGGTGCGTTCAGGAACCTGATGCTCTGCTCTCTCAGAGCGAGTGTTTCTGAACACTTTAAAACAACCAACAGATTCCTGCAAAGTGAGAACATGACTGAGTGACTGAGTGAACTTTGATTTGGAGGAAATGAATCTGAAGAATGTGTCAATAAAGTTAACAGGAAGAACAACACACGGCCACCGCCACCGTGTGTGTGTGTGTGCGTGTGTGTACACCAGACTGTTATATACACACAATATAGTTATGATATACACATATACAAGATATTTATATCTTATAGTGACGTGTGCACCAGGTAGTTTTAGGTTCACATTATATCTATAAACATGAGTGTGAGCTCCTGAGATATAACCTGATGAATCATCTTCTTCCAAAGGATCAATAATAAATAAATAATCGATCAGTTTCAGATCAAACAGGGTTCAGACAGATCAATAAAGTTTATTGATCCTGAAACAACAGCAGGACTCTGAAGACTGATCAGATGCAGCTCGACCTCTGCTGCAGATGTTAGCATTAGCATTAGCATGGCAGCATTGGTTCAGTGTGTCTGTGTGTCAGAGATAAAGAGCCCCGCCTACAGCCTGACAGCTGCTGTCAGCTGATACACGGCCTCACACCGCCAACGCCAACGCCAACAGTCTACAGTCTACAGTCGACTGTAGACTGTAACTGCACCACACCTCAGAGGGACAGATGGTGCATCACATGACTGCACCATGTTCCTGTATCTGAGCTCTGAGCTCACTGGTCTTTACTAACTCAGAGTTCTACAGAAAATGTTTGAAAGAAAAGTTGATGGAACTTTAATAATAAACACTGAAGTTGTTTTCTAATTTATTTTAAATTTAAATAATTTTATGGTATTTCTTTACGTATATTCCTGTGTTTGGTATTTTTACCTTTAATTTTATTATCATTTTTATTTGCACACATAAAACTGTATTAAATCCAAATAGTAAAAAAGAAGGCAACAAGACACGTAAGGAGAGGTGGCTGAAGTCAAACACGTTCACTTTGTGTTCTTGATTTTAACTTAATCTCAGGGACAATTTAAACCTGCAATTTTAACCTGACCTGCTTCACAGGGTTTTACTGTGCAGTATTTTCACTGTGATCAATGATGTGAATTCTTCCTCCTCCATGTTACTGAGTCCATGATGTTCCTGCAGCGCCCCCTTCAGGACAATGGTCTAAAGGGGGCGCTGACAGCAGCTCAGATATGTTTTTGCCACACATGTTATATGTTATATGTTTCTGAAACTGTTCATATGTAAATATTCTCTATTTTAATAAAGATGCTGCTACAGAGACACTTCATAACATTCACCTCACATTGAACTCATCGTCACATTCATACACAGTCATTAAAGCATGATCTCAGTCCTGTTTCTGTTTTTACATCAGAGTTATTAAAGATGATTTCAGTATGACATTTGACCCTTCTGATGTTCAAGTGTAATGTTTCAGTGGTTGAATCAGGAGCTCTTACCTGGGATCAGTTTGGTGTCAGCAGCTGCACAAACTCTGAATAATAACTGACTCAAGTGACAAAGTTCAGCTTCTATCGTCCAATCACAGGCCCCGCCCACGGCACACAGGCCCCGCCCACTCAGAGACTGAAAATGTGAAAGAAGCCAAAAGTCCTGTGTTCTGTCGAGCACTTGAACTCAACTCATTCAGATAAACAGTAGCAGTAAAATTTAAGTTATATTAATATGAAGTTTGTCTCCATGTTTAATGACGTCATACAACTTTATTTATTTATTTATTTATTTATTTATTTATTTATGTGTTTTTGTTCTGCTGTTTTTCTTTGGTTGAAACTAATTTCTCTTTCAGGTTTAAATTGTCGGCCAATCAGAGTGAAGTTCTTCTTCATGTAAATGTTTTTATTATGTCCCATCAGTTTGTCCTCTGACTGTCTGACTGGTTCTTGTTGCTGAGCAGCTGCTGCCCCCTGCTGTTCACACACACACACACACACACACACAAACAGCTTCAGTTTCACACTGAGCGACACGTTTCTATAGGACAGTGTGAAACAGACTGTGATGCGTTTCTTGTTGTGTGGTGGGCGTGTCAGGGGCAAGATTCAGGTGGAGCTGTTTGTTTGTTTAGTGTTTGTTTATATTTCTCACCTGCTGTGATGATGTAAACATGTTTGCCATGATGCTGCTGAAACTGAATTAAAGTCACAGTGTTGAGTGACACGTCTGTGTGTGTGTGTGTGTGTGTGTGTGTGTGTGTGTCTGTGTCTGTCTGTCTGTCTGTGAGGTCTCACCTTGGCGTCGTGGTCCAGACTGTGACAGAGAACCTGCCAGGGAGGTGTGTACCTGAACATCTGAACTGGATCTGACTGGTTCCTACTGCTGTTGGTCTTTGTGGTGATGATGATGATGATGATGATGATGATGTCAGTCAGACCATCAGCCAGCAGGAACCAATCATCATCAACCCTTCAGGAGACAGAGTAAAGACTGATCAAACAGCCACTGTCCAATCAGAAAGAATCAACAGTGTAAACAGGAAGTCACCAACGAGCTGTAACCACAGACTGTAGAAAGGAAGTGATGTCATCACTGGTCCAGTTTGGTTTGTGGAGCCAGAGGCGACCATATTTGGATGAGAGGGCGGAGCTTGAATATGCACTGCAACACCTGTATCCTGACCGACAGGTTACCATAGTAACGACTTATCACTGACTGAGATGACACACAGCGAACATGTGAAGGAGAAACTTTATCTACACAGGAAATGTTTTAAATATTTAAAATATAAAAAACAGAGGGATGAAAGAAAACAAATGTCAGGAATACTGTGAGAAAATGTTGTTGTTGTTGAAACTATTTATTTAATGAATATTTAAACAGGAAGTTTTTTCACTTATTTACAGAAAATAAAGTTTTGTTTACAAACACAAGTCATTTTGTTTGTCAACAGAAAATTAATGTTTACAAACATCAGCAGCATCCAATCACGTCATCTGACTGTCAGAGGTGGGCGGGGCTACGACAAGCTTTACATTTTCTTTACATCACTGACTTTTAACAAACCCCTGGATGATGTCATGATGATGTCACACAGATAAGAGTAAACAAAGATAAACAAACAGAACGAGGTCTCACCTGCAGGTCCAGCTGACGGAGGACTGATCCACACCGACCCACTGTGTGTGTGTGTGTGTGTGTGTTGCTGAGCTGTAGAATTTGTCAGGAATCCTGCTGACCAACAGAAACACACTGACAATGACTGACCACACCCACACCCACACCCACACCCACACACACACAGTGTTTAGGTATGTGATCACATGACTTCCTGGTCTGAACTGTCTGGGTTGTTTTTTAATGTAACAGCAGAAAGTGTGCCGTTACACAACCAGGGACACACAGGTTGCAATTCTGTGTTTATGAGGAGGTCATGTGTTGTTGAGCCTCAGTCAGCAGGTTACCATGACAACAGGAGGCGTCTGATGGACGACACTGATGACACTTGTCAACACAAACTTAAAGTTTCCACCGAGCGCCTCCTCTTTCCTCATGACATCATCTCCCTGACGCCATTCACCTGCACATCACCACCATCTGATGATGACATACAATCAGCTGATTCATGTTTAGATGGAGACGTGTTGGATACGGTGGTGTCATTCAGGTTTGAAGAACTTCCTGTGGACGTGTTAACAGCTCCTTCACAATAAGAGTCTCAGTTGACTTTTTTAACAAAGTTTGTGTCACATGACCTCTGGCCTGTTTACAGTTGGCTCTGTGTGTCGTCATTTTTTTTCCCTGTTAAAGGGTTTTTTGGGGAGTTTTTCCTTATCCGCTGTGAGGGTCATAAGGACAGAGGGATGTTGTATGCTGTAAAGCCCTGTGAGGCAAACTGTGATTTGTGATATTGGGCTTTATAAATAAAATTGATTGATTGATTGATTGATTGATTGATTGATGGAGACGATGTAAACAATCCAATGGACCAACAGTTTCTCAGGCTGGTGTAGAGACACATGTTTAAAAGACCTGGGGTCGTATTCACAAAGCTTCCTCATACACAGAGTTTCATCTAACGACAGAATTCTGAGAAAAGCCTTAGGACTGTGATGTTTCCTTAGAATTTCCTCTTAAAGATAAGTCTTAAGTTCAGACAAGGTCCTGGTGAAGATAAAAGTTCCCCACAAAGCTCCTGAGGTGAAACCAGTCGGAACAGGAGGAGGAGTTTAAGAGTTTCTGAATTAGAGGTGAAAATGGTGGAAACACAAAGAGGTCAGAGAAATATTCTCCAAACACTGGACGACAGAGGAAAAGAGACACTGCAGATCAGATGATGTCATCAGGGATACACACACACATTTCCCAGCTGACTCTGTAACGTCAGAAACAAAATGATGACATCATCACTGAGGCATGTGAGGTCAGAGCAGCAGTGACGAGTTGAGTCTGTCTCAACCTTCATCAGCAGTGACGAGTTGAGTCTGTCTCAACCTTCATCAGCAGTGATCACACTGACACTGTCACAGTCTGCAGTTCATCTCATGTCCACTGGGTGTCCTCACACCTTACAGGCTCACAGAGGGGCGTGTCTCTGACAACCAATCACATCACACCTAACAACAGGGTCGACCACACCTCCTCACTGAGGTCACAGTTTCTGTCCCTTCATCACTCACAGAACTTTCCTGAATCACTCCTGACCTCTGACCTCTGACTGACAGTTCTCAGCTCTGTGACGATTCTCAGGATATTTGTGAAAACGGCTCCTCAACATAACAGACTGATAAACATGTCTCTGGATCTGAGCAAATATCACAACACTGACTTTTTCAAGAGGGATTGAAAGATGGAGGCTGCGTTCACATCATCCACCATCAGACCAAAATGGTGAGAAGAGAAAAGTGTCAGCGGTGTGAACCGGCCGGTCTGAGCTCGACTCAAGCCGGCTGATGATGTCACCTGACACTCAGCTGGTTTTAAAGCACGTCACCTGTTTCAACAGCCAGTCAGCTTGTAGTGAAGTCCGCTGGTCAAGTCAAAATGACCACAGACGGCGTGTTGGCTTGCTGCAGCAGGTGCTCCGTCCCCACAGAGCCCTCTGTTTCTGTCCTCACAGTGTGCTGGTGTCAGACGGCGGGTCGCTGCTGCTGCTGCTGGCTGTATGTGCTTATGCCCCGCCCACACACACACATTCTCACTGACTGATGAATTGGTGCTGGTTATTTATATTATTGTGGCGTATTGATTATGAATACAGTCCATCTGATGCTGGTTTTGTTTCATCACTGTAGCCAGTATCTCACTATCACTATCCTCATTCAGATTTTAAGAAGCTACAAATTATATTCAGCCACAAAATAAGTCTGAAAAGCTGCAAATCAGATCAGAAGCACAGAGTTGTTGACTAGAGATGATGCGCCGTCTCGTGGCGGTCACTTCCTGTCGACGTTACAGATCAGAAGCACAGAGAGTTGTTGACTAGAGATGATGCGCCGTCTCATGGCGGTCACTTCCTGTCGACGTCACAGATCAGAGGCACAGACAGTCGTTGACCAGAGATGATGCGCCGTCTCGTGGCGGTCACTTCCTGTCAACGTCACAGATCAGAAGCACAGACAGTCGTTGACCAGAGATGATGCGCCGTCTCGTGGCGGTCACTTCCTGTTGACGTCACAGATCAGAGGCACAGACAGTCGTTGACCAGAGATGATGCGCCGTCTCGTGGCGGTCACTTCCTGTCAACGTCACAGATCAGAGGCACAGACAGTCGTTGACCAGAGATGATGCGCCGTCTCATGGTGGTCACTTCCTGTCAACCGCCAGCTTTTTACAACATTACAGAACTGAGCATTACAGTAGTTGTTTCAACTCGTCTAGTTTCGAGTCTTTGCATGAACTGACCTTTAGTTTTCTGTCAGTTGTCTCTTGAACCTCATCACAGTGCGGCTGGTGGACAGACCGACAACGTCATCTCAACATGAGGCCACACCCCCTCCTCAACCTTGAACAACCAATGGGTGACCTGCATTGATGTCTCAGTAGGAAACCCCCCTACAGTACCCCATGTGTGACAGAGAACAGACAGCAGACGGCAGTGATGAAGCAAAGTTTTTATTCTCATCATCATCATCATCATCATCATCATCAGTCCATCCTCAGAACTCTGACAGGGATCTAACATATTGATCAGGTATTGATCGGGAATTGATCGGCCTCCTGCCCCTCACTGCTTCTTTGATCCAAACCAGGATCGGCCATCTCTTCCTGTCTTCACTTACATCTCTGTCTTCAGTCAGCCATCTTTGTTATGTGGTCACCATGGCAACGGTGTGTCAGCAGATCAGTTCAGATCTGTTGATGGAAGACAGGAAGCTATTTTAATGTGACGCGAGGACGTCTCTGAGGACGTCTCACTGCTTCACTTCAACTCTGTCCATCACAGAAGACATGTACAGGGAGACAGGAGCTGATGGAGGAAGATGGAGGATGAAGATGGTGGATGGCAGACAGAGTGATCACACCTGCCAACTGCTCTAGACGATGATGTCACAGGTCACATGATGTGAATTAAATAAGCGATTGTTGCTGAGTCACACAAACATGGCTGCCCCGAGAAGAGGTCACAGTCAACCAGCGTGTTAGCATGCTGATGTTAGCGTGCTAACACTACCGTGCAGATTTCGTCTTTGTTTCTATTATTAAGATCTATTTTTAGGTCGTCGTCTCGTTTCGTCATGGACAAAAGATTGTTGACGCAAAATTTTTGTCAACGAATTAACACTGCTAATGAAGGTGATGTGTGTGATGAAGATGATGTGTGTGATGAAGATGATGTGTGTGATGAAGATGATGAAGGTGATGTGTGTGATGAAGATGATGTGTGTGATGAAAGTGATGTGTGTGATGAAGATGTGTGTGATGAAGATGATGAAAGTGCTGAAAGTGATGTGTTTGATGTAGATGATGAAGGTGATGAAGATGATGTGTGTGATGAAGGTGATGAAAGTGATGAAAGTGATGTGTGCGATGAAGATGATGAAAGTAATGAAAGTGATGTGTGTGATGAAAATGTGTGTGATGAAGATGATGCGTGTGATGAAGATGATGAAAGTAATGAAAGTGATGTGTGTGATGAAGATGATGAAAGTAATGAAGATGATGTGTGTGATGAAGATGATGTGTGTGATGAAGGTGATGTGTGTGATGAAGATGATGAAAGTAATGAAGATGATGTGTGTGATGAAGGTGATGTGTGTGATGAAGGTGATGTGTGTGATGAAGATGATGAAAGTAATGAAGATGATGTGTGTGATGAAGATGATGAAAGTAATGAAGATGATGTGTGTGATGAAGATGATGAAAGTGATGTGTGTGATGAAGATGATGAAAGTAATGAAGATGTGTGTGATGAAGATGATGTGTGTGATGAAGATGATGAAAGTAATGAAAGTGATGTGTGTGATGAAGGTGATGTGTGTGATGAAGATGATGAAAGTAATGAAAGTGATGTGTGTGATGAAGATGATGTGTGTGATGAAGGTGATGTGTGTGATGAAGATGATGAAAGTAATGAAAGTGATGTGTGTGATGAAAATGATGAAAGTAATGAAGATGATGTGCGTGACGAAGATGATGAAAGTGATGTGTGTGTACCAACAGAATGAGTCAGAGTCAGCGTGGTGCGTTCAGGGTCGACTTGTCGGTCAGATCAGTTTATTTTCTTTTTAAAACTAAAAACAGAAACTTACAAAATCAAATAAATACAAACTCTAGAATTATTAACTGTCTGATGTCACAGTGACGACTGCATGGCTAATGCTAATGCTAATGCTAATCAGATGCATCGAGCAGACAGGAGGAGTACAAAAGTAAAAAGGTTTCAGGGAAATAGAAAAAGTAAAGAGAGGTTTTATAAAACAGGAGAATGAAGAAACAGGAAATGATGTCATGTTGTTAGAGGCGGGGCTGAGGGCAGTGGGTGGAGTCTGTGTCCTGAAAAGTCTCCGTCCTTTTTATTCTCGTATGATTTGACTTCCTGCAGGATCACATGATGCTGCAGCACTTACATGGCTGCTTCTCCTTCTTTATCTCCACCGCTCCTCCCTTCACCTCCTCTGCCTCCCCTGCCGTCTCACCATTGCTCGCCGCCCGCTGTGTCCCTGGAGGTTTGGTGGAGGGCGGCGGGGCGGGGGAGGCCGCTGGAGGTGGAGCTGGTGTCTGAGTACCAACCACCGCCTCCTCCTTCTCTCCGCCCGGTGACGTTTTCCCGTTGGCGTCATCGATGAGCACGAGCTCTGCCTTCACCGTCCCCTGCAGACCCAGAACCTTCCTGGTCTCATCCTCGTCCTCCACGCTCTGGTATCCCATGAACACCATAGTGACGGGGTTCTCGGCGCTGGCCTCGGCCATGCTCGGCTCACCGCCCACTTTGGTTTCCAGCCCGGTGATCTCCGTTGGTGGTGGCGGATCAGGAACCACCTCCTCCTGGACCTCCGCTGTCGGGAGGGAGGTCACCGTGGCAACAGTCTGCGACATCATCGAGGCCTCGTCGGCTTTATGGATCAGGTCTTCGACCTCGGAGGAGCTGAGCAGCTGGACGCCGTCTTCACCGTTCATCTCGTGGACCACTGAGGGACAGAGAGACAAGATCAGGATCAGACTCCAGTCCAGCATCAAGATCAGAGTCCAGACCAGAATCGGGATCAGAGTCCAGACCAGGATCAAGATCAGACTCCAGATCAGGATCAGGATCAAACTCCAGACCGATCAGAGTCAAGGTGCAGACCAGGATCAGGATCAGAGTCCAAATCAGGATTGGGATCAGACTCCAGACCAGGATCAGAGTCTAGACCAGGATCAGGATCAGAGTCCAGACCAGGATCAGACTCCAGACCAGGATCAGAGTCCAGATCAGGATCAGAGTCCAGACCAGGATTGGGATCAGACTCCAGACCAGGATCAGAGTCTAGACCAGGATCAGGATCAGAGTCCAGACCAGGATCAAGATCAGTGTGCAGACCAAAATCAGGATTAAAGTCCAGACCAGGATCAGAATCAGACTCCAGATCAGGATCAGAGTCCAGACCAGGATCGGGATCAGACTCCAGACCAGGATCAGAGTCTAGACCAGGATCAGGATCAGAGTCCAGACCAGGATCAGAGTCCAGACCAGGATCAGAGTCCAGATCAGGATCAGAGTCCAGACCAGGATTGGGATCAGACTCCAGACCAGATCAGAGTCTAGACCAGGATCAGGATCAGAGTCCAGACCAGGATCAAGATCAGTGTGCAGACCAAAATCAGGATCAAAGTCCAGACCAGGATCAGAATCAGACTCCAGATCAGGATCAGAGTCCAGACCAGGATCGGGATCAGACTCCAGACCAGGATCAGAGTCTAGACCAGGATCAGGATCAGAGTCCAGACCAGGATCAGAGTCCAGACCAGGATCAGAGTCCAGATCAGGATCAGAGTCCAGACCAGGATTGGGATCAGACTCCAGACCAGGATCAGAGTCTAGACCAGGATCAGGATCAGAGTCCAGACCAGGATCAAGATCAGTGTGCAGACCAAAATCAGGATCAAAGTCCAGACCAGGATCAGAATCAGACTCCAGATCAGGATCAGAGTCCAGACCAGGATTGGGATCAGACTCCAGACCAGGATCAGAATCAGACTCCAGATCAGGATCAGAGTCCAGACCAGGATCAAGATCAGAGTCCAGACCAGGATTTGGATCAGAATCCAGACCAGGATCAAGGTCTAGGCCAGGATCAGGATCAGAGTCCAGACCAGGATAAGAGTCTAGACCAGGATAAGAGTCTAGACCAGGATCAGGATCAGAGTCCAGACCAGGATCAAGGTCTGGGCCAGGATCAGGATCAGAGTCCAGACAAGGATTGGGATCAGAGTCCAGACCAGGATAAGAGTCTAGACCAGGATCAGGATCAGAGTCCAGACCAGGATCAAGGTCTGGGCCAGGATCAGGATCAGAGTCCAGACAAGGATTGGGATCAGAGTCCAGACCAGGATAAGAGTCTAGACCAGGATTTGGATCAGAGTCCAGACCAGGATCAAAGTCCAGACCAGGATCAAGATCAGTGTGCAGACCAGCATCAGAGTCCAGACCAGGATCAGGATCAGACTCCAGATCATGATCAGAGTCCGGATCAAGATCAGGGTCCAGACCAGGATTAAGATCAGTGTCCAGACCAGGATCGGAATCAGAGTCCAAATCAGGTTAAGAGTCCAATCCAGGATCAGAGTCCAGATCAGGATCAGGGTCCAGACCAGGATTGGGATCAGACTCCAGACCAGGATCAGGATCAGAGTCCAGACCAGGATCAAGATCAGTGTGCAGACCAAAATCAGGATCAAAGTCCAGACCAGGATCAGAATCAGACTCCAGATCAGGATCAGAGTCCAGACCAGGATCAAGATCAGAGTCCAGACCAGGATCAAGATCAGAATCCAGACCAGGATCAGAGTCTAGGCCAGGATCAGGATCAGAGTCCAGACAAGGATTGGGATAAGAGTCCAGACCAGGATAAGAGTCTAGACCAGGATCAGGATCAGAGTCCAGACCAGGATCAAGATCAGTGTGCAGACCATGATCAAGATCAAAGTCCAGACCAGGATCAGAGTCCAGATCAAGATCAGAGTCCAGACCAGGATCAGGATCAGAGTCCAGACCAGGATCAAGATCAGTGTGCAGACCAAGATCAGGATCAAAGTCCAGACCAGGATCAGAGTCCAGACCGGGATCAGGATCAGAGTCCAGATCAGGATCAGACTCCAGACCTCCTCCTACTGCTCAGTCAGGTTTCACTTGAATCATTCTGTTTCCTGTGACGTCACCTTTCCTCTCGTCCTCGTACACTTTGACCCCTTGGTGAGACAGGTCAACAGGAAGTGTGGTGTTAGTGGACAGAACCCTGGTCTCCCCCGTCACTTTGTCCCGCTCCACCTTAATCTCCACCGAGTACATTGCTGGAGAGGGGCGGGGTTAGAGGCGGAGTCACACAGGGTAAACAAAACACACACACACACAGTTAAAGACTCACACTCAGACACACACACACAGACACACACACAGACAGGTGGTTAAATGTCAGACATGAACCTGAACTATTCCTGCTGATGTCACCTGTCTACCTGCTGTGACCTTTGACCTCCTGATGCTGCTTGTGTCCACAGGACGTCGCAACACACTTACTCACTTCCTGTGGACAGCAGGAGAAGCAGTCGTGCAGTGCATGCTGGGAGAACATAGACCAGGTTCAACATTCAGCGCCTGACTCACAACACCTGGACCAAACTGTCTCAGTAGAGGCTCCGCCCACTTCTATCTCACCTTTGCACTAACAGAGTCCAGTTGATTGTTGACCAGGTCTGTGGTTGGTCCACTAAGACCTCTTTAACAGCAGATGTGGTCTGACGGGAGGCGTCCATGTTTGTCTGGTTCAGTGTCTCAGGCTGCTGTCAGTCCTAGAGTGGTCTCCTCTGGTCTGAATCAGGGACTCATGTTGTTCCAAAGTTGTATAATTGCCTAGAGTTGGTTGGTGTTCTCACGGCAGCATTTACAAGAGGACCAGATCAAATGCCTTGTGTGAGAAAGCTGCTCTTGATTGGTCAGAATTTCCATGTGGGAAAAATCCAGGAAGTAAAGCAAACGTTGAAGAAGAGTACACTTGCAAGATAAATGTGACACTTTCTGATGTCACAATGGAGGGACAACTACGCAGGTTGATTTTAGCGCTGCTCATCGTGGACTATATTGCTGTCATTGTTCATTTTAGTCAAACCATACAGTTTGAAAACGAGGCGCGGCTCCAACTAGAAAACAATGTTTTGATGCATTGGATGTGCTGAATGTGCATATTAAGGCAGTACAGGAGGAGGTGCACATTAATAATCCTCCAGGACTGTAACATGCTCATGTTTAAAGAGCGTGCAGCCTGTTGCAGTCGCTCCCGCTTGTTTTCTTGGTTTTCTTACTTTTTTGCTTTATTAAGTTTCGTATTTGTGCTGGCTTTTTGTGATTATCATTTTGAAACTGCGCCTTCTCAAAACATGCTGATTGAGAGAGTTGTACTCGTTTTCCTCACCCTGGAATTACTTATTTCATTCGGACCTGGCACCATTGCGCAACAACTTCATGGCTGCATTGTTTACTCCATATATATAAGCCGTGTCTCCCCTCTCTCGTCATGGGCAACGTGAGGTCACTGGCAAATAAGATGGACGAGCTGACAACGGTCGCCAAAAGTCAGAAGGAGTACCGGGAATGTAGTCTTATGTGCTTCACTGAGACATGGCTTCACCAGGACATTCCAGACAACAACGTCTCCATCAGCGGCTTCCAGACTGTTCGGGCCGACCGGGACTGCACCGAGAGCGGTAAGCGTAAAGGAGGGGAGCTTGCTGTTCTAGTAAATAACCGCAGGTGCAGTCCTGACCATATTTCCATTAAGGAGCAAATCTGTTACCCGGACATTGAACTGTTTGCTGTTGGACTCAGGGTGTATTATTTGCCCAGGGAATTTTCACATGCAATTATTGTGACTGTTTACATCCCCGCCTCTGCCAACCCGACGTCGGCATGTGACGTCATTCACTCCGCCATAGCCCGCCTGCAGACTAAACACCCGAGTGCCTTCATAGCTATCTCGGGTGACTTCAACCATGTCACCATGGCAACACCATTGCCCACATTCACACAGTATGTGAGCTGTCCTACCAGAGAGGAGAGAACACTGGACTTGCTGTATGCAAACACCAAAGATGCATACAGCTGCTCCCCCCTCCCCCCTCTGGGTAGGTCAGACCACAACCTGGTGCACCTCAACCCCTGCTATGTACCAGGAGCGGGAGGAGGTGAGAGCAATACAGGGGGAGCTGAAGATGAAGATAAGGGAGGCTAAGGAGAGGTACAAGAGGCAGCTGGAGAGGAAACTCCAGCAGAACAACATGAGAGAGGTCTGGAGTGGAATGAGGACCGTCACTGGCTTCAGGACCAACATCCACAGAGGAGTTGAAGGCAGCATGGACAGGGCCAATGAACTGAATCTGTTTTTTAACAGATTTGACACTACTGGACCTGGATCACTTCCACAATGTGCTTCACTGCTGACCATGTGAGAAGACAGCTGATGAGACTCAACTCAAATAAGGCTGCAGCCCCAGGGTGCTCAAAGCCTGTGCCCCCAGCTATGTGGAATACTTCAGCATGTCTTCAACATGAGCCTGAGCTTCCAGAGGGTCCCCTTGCTGTGGAAGACATCCTGCCTCGTTCCTGTGCCAAAGACGTTGCGTCCCAGTGGCTGCAAGGACTACAGACCCGTGGCATTGACCTCCCACATCATGAAGACCCTGGAGAGACTCGTCTTGGAGCAGCTCCGGCCCATGGTCAAGCCACTTTTGGACCCTCTCCAGTTCGCCTATCAGCCCCGACTTGGAGTTGAGGACGCCATCATCTACCTGCTCAACCGTGTCTACGGCCATTTGGATAAGCCGGCGAGCACTGTGAGGGTCATGTTTTTTGACTTCTCTAGTGCGTTCAACACCATCCGTCCAGCTCTACTGGGTGACAAGCTGACAGCAATGCAGGTGGATGCCCCCCTGGTGTCCTGGATTGCAGACTACTTGACTGGCAGACCACAGTATGTGCGCTTGCAACGCTGTGTGTCAGACAGAGTGGTCAGCAATACCGAGGCCCCACAGGGGACTGTCCTCTCTCCCTTCCTCTTCACCCTCTACACCATGGACTTCAGCTATCGCACTGAGACCTGCCATCTTCAGAAGTTTTCTGATGACTCTGCTATAGTTGGATGTATCACCAAGGGTGATGAGGATGAGTACAGGGCAGTTGTGGATAACTTTGTCACATGGTGTGAGCAGAACCATCTGCAGCTCAATGTGGCAAAGACAAAGGAACTGGCTGTGGATCTGAGGAGGACCAAGACACCGGTGACCCCTGTTTCCATCCAAGGGGTCAGCGTGGACATTGTGGAGGACTATAAGTACCTGGGGGTACACAATGACAATAAACTGGACTGGGTTAAGAACACTAACGCTCTCTACAGGAAGGGCCAAAGCCGTCTCTATTTTCTGAGGCGACTGAGGTCCTTCAACATCTGCCGGACTATGCTCAGGATCTTCTATGAGTCTGTGGTGGCCAGTGCTATCCTCTATGCTGTTGTGTGCTGCGGCGGCAGGCTGAGGGTGGCGGACGCCAACAGACTCAACAAACTGATCCGCAAGGCCAGTGACGTTGTGGGAACGGAGTGTGACTCTCTGATGGTGGTGTCAGAGAGGAGGATGCTGTCTAAGCTACGAACTATCTTGGACAATGTCTCACACCCACTCCACCATGTGCTGGTCAGGCACAAGAGTACTGTCAGTGGGAGACTCATACCACCAAGATGAACCACTGAGCGCCACAGGAAATCATTCCTGCCTGTGGCCATCAAAGTGTACAACTCCTCCCTCTGAGTGGCCCTGAGACTTTTTCACACACTGCAATAACTTAATTTAACTTGTGCAATAACCCCATTCACCCTGACTGTATATATTCTGTTTGTATATATAATCTTGTTCAGTTTACAACATATATATGTATCATCATCATCACTGACAGCTGTGGTGCTTCCATCAACAGGACATCAACAAACTGATGGCCAGTTGTTATGAATGATTCAGGGTCAGGGGCTCCTCACCTCTCTTCATCTCGTCCGTCGCCTCTTTCGGTTTGTTCACTCGAGGGTTTTTGTGAACTTTGACCTCTGCAAAGGTTAATGGGAAAGAGAGGAGGCGGGCACAGAGACAGAGTACAGACTGAAGCTCTGAGGTCATCAGAAGGTCATCACAACACTTTACTGGTTCCTCTTTGATCCATTCAGACTCACTGTAATCAGATTACAGTGAGTCTGACCGCTCTTGTCTGAATACACTCATGTGAATGCTCTAATCTGATTACAGTCATCTGAATGCTCTAATCTGATTACAGTCATCTGGCCGCTCTGATCTGATTACAGTCATCTGGCTGCTCTAATCTGATTACAGTCATCTGAATGCTCTAATCTGATTACAGTCATCTGAATGCTCTAATCTGATTACAGTTATCTGACCGCTGTAATCTGATTACAGTTTTCTGACCGCTCTAATCTGATTACACTCACCTGAATGCTCTAATCTGATTACAGTCTTCTGACCGCTCTAATCTGATTACAGTCATCTGAATGCTCTAATCTGATTACAGTTATCTGACCGCTCTAATCTTATTACAGTTATCTGACCGCTCTAATCTGATTACAGTTTTCTGACCGCTGTAATCTGATTACAGTCATCTGACCGCTCTAATCTGATTACAGTCATCTGAATGCTCTAATCTGATTACAGTCATCTGAATGCTCTAATCTGACTACAGTCTTCTGGATGCTCTAATCTGATTACAGTCATCTGACCGCTCTAATCTGATTACAGTCATCTGAGTGCTCTAATCTGATTACAGTCTTCTGACCGCTGTAATCTGATTACAGTCATCTGACCGCTGTAATCTGATTACAGTCATCTGGCCGCTCTAATCTGATTACAGTTATCTGAATGCTCTAATCTGATTACAGTTATCTGACCGCTCTAATCTGATTACAGTCTTCTGACCGCTCTAATCTGATTACAGTCATCTGACCGCTCTAATCTGATTACCGTCATCTGAATGCTATGATCTGATTACAGTCATCTGAATGCTCTAATCTGATTACAGTTATCTGACCGCTCTAATCTGATTACAGTCTTCTGACCGCTCTAATCTGATTACAGTCATCTGAATGCTCTGATCTGATTACAGGCATCTGACCGCTCTAATCTGATTACAGTCATCTGACCGCTCTAATCTGATTACAGTCATCTGAATGCTCTGATCTGATTACAGTCATCTGAATGCTCTAATCTGATTACAGTTATCTGACCGCTCTAATCTGATTACAGTCTTCTGACCGCTCTAATCTGATTACAGTCATCTGAATGCTCTGATCTGATTACAGGCATCTGACCGCTCTAATCTGATTACAGTCATCTGAATGCTCTAATCTGATTACAGTCATCTGAATGCTCTAATCTGATTACAGTCATCTGACCGCTCTAATCTGATTACAGTCATCTGAATGCTCTAATCTGATTACAGTTATCTGACCGCTCTAATCTGATTACAGTCTTCTGACCGCTCTAATCTGATTACAGTCATCTGAATGCTCTGATCTGATTACAGTCATCTGAATGCTCTGATCTGATTACAGTCATCTGAATGCTCTAATCTAATTACAGTCATCTGAATGCTCTGATCTGATTACAGTCATCTGAATGCTCTAATCTGATTACAGTCTTCTGAATGCTCTAATCTGATTACAGTCTTCTGAATGCTCTAATCTGATTACAGTCATCTGGCCGCTCTAATCTGATTACAGTTATCTGAATGCTCTAATCTGATTACAGTTTTCTGACCGCTCTAATCTGATTACACTCATCTGAATGCTCTAATCTCATTACAGTCTTCTGACCGCTCTAATCTGATTACACTCATCTGAATGCTCTAATCTGATTACAGTTATCTGACCGCTCTAATCTGATTACAGTCTTCTGACCGCTCTAATCTGATTAAACTCATCTGAAAGCTCTAATCTGATTACAGTCTTCTGACCGCTCTAATCTGATTACAGTTATCTGACCGCTCTAATCTGATTACAGTCTTCTGACCGCTCTAATCTGATTACAGTCAACTGACCGCTCTAATCTGATTACAGTCATCTGAATGCTCTCATCTGATTACAGTCATCTGAGCGCTCTAATCTGTTTACAGTCATCTGAATGCTCTGATCTGATTACAGTCATCTGAATGCTCTCATCTGATTACAGTCATCTGGCCGCTCTAATCTGATTACAGTTATCTGAATGCTCTGATCTGATTACAGTCATCTGACCGCTCTAATCTGATTACAGTTATCTGAATGCTCTGATCTGATTACAGTCATCTGGCCGCACTAATCTGATTACAGTCATCTGAATGCTCTAATCTGATTACAGTCATCTGAATGCTCTGATCTGGTTACAGTCATCTGAATGCTCTCATCTGATTACAGTCATCTGAATGCTCTAATCTGATTACAGTCTTCTGAATGCTCTAATCTGATTACAGTCATCTGGCCGCTCTAATCTGATTACAGTTATCTGAATGCTCTAATCTGATTACAGTCATCTGGCCGCTCTAATCTGATTACAGTTATCTGAATGCTCTAATCTGATTACAATCTTCTGACCGCTCTAATCTGATTACAGTTATCTGAATGCTCTAATCTGATTACAGTTTTCTGACCGCTCTAATCTGATTACACTCATCTGAATGCTCTAATCTGATTACAGTCATCTGACCGCTCTAATCTGATTACAGTCATCTGAATGCTCTCATCTGATTACAGTCATCTGAATGCTCTGATCTGATTACAGTCTTCTGAATGCTCTAATCTGATTACAGTCATCTGAATGCTCTGATCTGATTACAGTCATCTGACCGCTCTAATCTGATTACAGTTATCTGAATGCTCTGATCTGATTACAGTCATCTGACCGCTCTAATCTGATTACAGTTATCTGAATGCTCTGATCTGATTACAGTCATCTGACCGCTCTAATCTGATTACAGTTATCTGAATGCTCTGATCTGATTACAGTCATCTGGCCGCACTAATCTGATTACAGTCATCTGAATGCTCTAATCTGATTACAGTCATCTGAATGCTCTAATCTGATTACAGTCTTCTGAATGCTCTAATCTGATTACAGTCATCTGGCCGCTCTAATCTGATTACAGTTATCTGAATGCTCTAATCTGATTACAGTTTTCTGACCGCTCTAATCTGATTACACTCATCTGAATGCTCTAATCTCATTACAGTCTTCTGACCGCTCTAATCTGATTACACTCATCTGAATGCTCTAATCTGATTACAGTTATCTGACCGCTCTAATCTGATTACAGTCTTCTGACCGCTCTAATCTGATTACAGTCTTCTGACCGCTCTAATCTGATTACAGTCATCTGAATGCTCTAATCTGATTACAGTCATCTGAATGCTCTAATCTGATTACAGTCATCTGAATGCTCTAATCTGATTACAGTCATCTGGCCGCTCTAATCTGATTACAGTCATCTGACCGCTCTAATCTGATTACAATCTTCTGACCGGTCTAATCTGATTACAGTCATCTGGCCGCCCTAATCTGATTACAGTCATCTGAATGCTCTAATCTGATTACAGTATTCTGACCGCTCTAATCTGATTACAGTCATCTGACCGCTCTAATCTGATTACAGTCTTCTGACCGCTCTAATCTGATTACAGTCATCTGGCCGCTCTAATCTGATTACAGTTATCTGAATGCTCTGATCTGATTACAGTCATCTGACCGCTCTAATCTGATTACAGTCATCTGAATGCTCTCATCTGATTACAGTCATCTGAATGCTCTGATCTGATTACAGTCTTCTGAATGCTCTAATCTGATTACAGTCATCTGAATGCTCTGATCTGATTACAGTCATCTGACCGCTCTAATCTGATTACAGTTATCTGAATGCTCTGATCTGATTACAGTCATCTGGCCGCTCTAATCTGATTACAGTTATCTGAATGCTCTGATCTGATTACAGTCATCTGACCGCTCTAATCTGATTACAGTCATCTGAATGCTCTCATCTGATTACAGTCATCTGAATGCTCTGATCTGATTACAGTCTTCTGAATGCTCTAATCTGATTACAGTTATCTGAATGCTCTGATCTGATTACAGTCATCTGACCGCTCTAATCTGATTACAGTTATCTGAATGCTCTGATCTGATTACAGTCATCTGACCGCTCTAATCTGATTACAGTTATCTGAATGCTCTGATCTGATTACAGTCATCTGGCCGCACTAATCTGATTACAGTCATCTGAATGCTCTAATCTGATTACAGTCATCTGAATGATCTAATCTGATTACAGTCTTCTGAATGCTCTAATCTGATTACAGTCATCTGGCCGCTCTAATCTGATTACAGTTATCTGAATGCTGTAATCTGATTACAGTCATCTGGCCGCTCTAATCTGATTACAGTTATCTGAATGCTCTAATCTCATTACAGTCATCTGGCCGCTCTAATCTGATTACAGTCATCTGGCCGCTCTAATCTGATTACAGTTATCTGAATGCTCTAATCTGATTACAGTCATCTGGCCGCTCTAATCTGATTACAGTTATCTGAATGCTCTAATCTGATTACAATCTTCTGACCGCTCTAATCTGATTACAGTTATCTGAATGCTCTAATCTGATTACAGTTTTCTGACCGCTCTAATCTGATTACACTCATCTGAATGCTCTAATCTGATTACAGTCTTCTGACCGCTCTAATCTGATTACACTCATCTGAATGCTCTAATCTGATTACAGTTATCTGACCGCTCTAATCTGATTACAGTCTTCTGACCGCTCTAATCTGATTACAGTCTTCTGACCGCTCTAATCTGATTAAACTCATCTGAAAGCTCTAATCTGATTACAGTCTTCTGACCGCTCTAATCTGATTACAGTTATCTGACCGCTCTAATCTGATTACAGTCTTCTGACCGCTCTAATCTGATTACAGTCAACTGACCGCTCTAATCTGATTACAGTCATCTGAATGCTCTCATCTGATTACAGTCATCTGAGCGCTCTAATCTGTTTACAGTCATCTGAATGCTCTAATCTGACTACAGTCTTCTGACCGCTCTAATCTGATTACAGTCTTCTGACCGCTCTAATCTGATTAAACTCATCTGAAAGCTCTAATCTGATTACAGTCTTCTGACCGCTCTAATCTGATTACAGTTATCTGACCGCTCTAATCTGATTACAGTCTTCTGACCGCTCTAATCTGATTACAGTCAACTGACCGCTCTAATCTGATTACAGTCATCTGAATGCTCTCATCTGATTACAGTCATCTGAGCGCTCTAATCTGTTTACAGTCATCTGAATGCTCTAATCTGACTACAGTCTTCTGGATGCTCTAATCTGATTACAGTCATCTGACCGCTCTAATCTGATTACAGTCATCTGAGTGCTCTAATCTGATTACAGTCTTCTGACCGCTGTAATCTGATTACAGTCATCTGACCGCTGTAATCTGATTACAGTCATCTGGCCGCTCTAATCTGATTACAGTTATCTGAATGCTCTAATCTGATTACAGTTATCTGACCGCTCTAATCTGATTACAGTCTTCTGACCGCTCTAATCTGATTACAGTCATCTGACCGCTCTAATCTGATTACCGTCATCTGAATGCTATGATCTGATTACAGTCATCTGACCGCTCTAATCTGATTACAGTCATCTGAATGCTCTGATCTGATTACAGTCATCTGAATGCTCTAATCTGATTACAGTTATCTGACCGCTCTAATCTGATTACAGTCTTCTGACCGCTCTAATCTGATTACAGTCATCTGAATGCTCTGATCTGATTACAGGCATCTGACCGCTCTAATCTGATTACAGTCATCTGAATGCTCTAATCTGATTACAGTCATCTGAATGCTCTAATCTGATTACAGTCATCTGACCGCTCTAATCTGATTACAGTCATCTGAATGCTCTAATCTGATTACAGTTATCTGACCGCTCTAATCTGATTAGTCTTCTGACCGCTCTAATCTGATTACAGTCATCTGAATGCTCTAATCTGATTACAGTCATCTGAATGCTCTGATCTGATTACAGTCATCTGAATGCTCTGATCTGATTACAGTCATCTGAATGCTCTAATCTAATTACAGTCATCTGAATGCTCTGATCTGATTACAGTCATCTGAATGCTCTAATCTGATTACAGTCTTCTGAATGCTGTAATCTGATTACAGTCATCTGGACGCTCTAATCTGATTACAGTTATCTGAATGCTCTAATCTGATTACAGTCATTTGAATGCTCTAATCTGATTACAGTCATCTGAATGCTCTAATCTGATTACAGTCATCTGACCGCTCTAATCTGATTACAGTCTTCTGACCGCTCTAATCTGATTAAACTCATCTGAATGCTCTAATCTGATTACAGTTTTCTGACCGCTCTAATCTGATTACAGTTATCTAACCGCTCTAATCTGATTACAGTCTTCTGGCCGCTCTAATCTGATTACAGTCATCTGAATGCTCTGATCTGATTACAGTCATCTGACCGCTCTAATCTGATTACAGTCATCTGAATGCTCTGATCTGATAACAGTCAACTGACCGCTCTAATCTGATTACAGTCATCTGAATGCTCTCATCTGATTACAGTCATCTGACCGCTCTAATCTGATTACAGTCATCTGAATGCTCTGATCTGATTACAGTCATCTGGCCGCTCTAATCTGATTACAGTTATCTGAATGCTCTCATCTGATTACAGTCATCTGACCACTCTAATCTGATTACAGTCATCTGAATGCTCTAATCTGATTACAGTCATCTGAATGCTCTGATCTGATTACAGTCATCTGAATGCTCTAATCTGATTACAGTCATCTGAATGCTCTGATCTGATTACAGTCATCTGAATGCTCTAATCTGATTACAGTCATCTGAATGCTCTGATCTGATTACAGTCATCTGAATGCTCTAATCTGATTACAGTCTTCTGAATGCTGTAATCTGATTACAGTCATCTGGACGCTCTAATCTGATTACAGTCATCTGAATGCTCTAATCTGATTAGTCATCTGAATGCTCTAATCTGATTACAGTTATCTGACCGCTCTAATCTGACTACAGTCTTCTGACCGCTCTAATCTGATTAAACTCATCTGAATGCTCTAATCTGATTACAGTCTTCTGACCGCTCTAATCTGATTACAGTTATCTGACCGCTCTAATCTGATTACAGTCTTCTGACCGCTCTAATCTGATTACACTCATCTGAATGCTCTAATCTGATTACAGTTATCTGACCGCTCTGATCTGATTACAGTCATCTGGCCGCTCTTATCTGATTACAGTCATCTGAATGCTCTGATCTGATTACAGTCATCTGACCGCTCTAATCTGATTACAGTCATCTGAATGCTCTGATCTGATAACAGTCAACTGACCGCTCTAATCTGATTACAGTCATCTGGCTGCTCTGATCTGATTACAGTCATCTGAATGCTCTCATCTGATTACAGTCATCTGGCCGCTCTAATCTGATTACAGTCATCTGAATGCTCTGATCTGATTACAGTCATCTGACCACTCTAATCTGATTACAGTTATCTGAATGCTCTAATCTGATTACAGTCATCTGGCCGCTCTAATCTGATTACAGTCATCTGAATGCTCTGATCTGATTACAGTCATCTGGCCGCTCTAATCTGATTACAGTTATCTGAATGCTCTAATCTGACTACAGTCATCTGACCACTCTAATCTGATTACAGTTATCTGAATGCTCTAATCTGATTACAGTCATCTGAATGCTCTGATCTGATTACAGTCATCTGAATGCTCTAATCTGATTACAGTCTTCTGAATGCTGTAATCTGATTACAGTCATCTGGCCGCTCTAATCTGATTACAGTTATCTGAATGCTCTAATCTGATTACAGTCATCTGAATGCTCTAATCTGATTACAGTTATCTGACCGCTCTAATCTGATTACAGTCTTCTGACCGCTCTAATCTGATTAAACTCATCTGAAAGCTCTAATCTGATTACAGTCTTCTGACCGCTCTAATCTGATTACAGTTATCTGACCGCTCTAATCTGATTACAGTCTTCTGACCGCTCTAATCTGATTACAGTCAACTGACCGCTCTAATCTGATTACAGTCATCTGAATGCTCTCATCTGATTACAGTCATCTGAGCGCTCTAATCTGTTTACAGTCATCTGAATGCTCTGATCTGATTACAGTCATCTGAATGCTCTCATCTGATTACAGTCATCTGGCCGCTCTAATCTGATTACAGTTATCTGAATGCTCTGATCTGATTACAGTCATCTGACCGCTCTAATCTGATTACAGTTATCTGAATGCTCTGATCTGATTACAGTCATCTGGCCGCACTAATCTGATTACAGTCATCTGAATGCTCTAATCTGATTACAGTCATCTGAATGCTCTGATCTGATTACAGTCATCTGAATGCTCTAATCTGATTACAGTCTTCTGAATGCTCTAATCTGATTACAGTCATCTGGCCGCTCTAATCTGATTACAGTTATCTGAATGCTCTAATCTGATTACAGTCATCTGGCCGCTCTAATCTGATTACAGTTATCTGAATGCTCTAATCTGATTACAATCTTCTGACCGCTCTAATCTGATTACAGTTATCTGAATGCTCTAATCTGATTACAGTTTTCTGACCGCTCTAATCTGATTACACTCATCTGAATGCTCTAATCTGATTACAGTCATCTGACCGCTCTAATCTGATTACAGTCATCTGAATGCTCTCATCTGATTACAGTCATCTGAATGCTCTGATCTGATTACAGTCTTCTGAATGCTCTAATCTGATTACAGTCATCTGAATGCTCTGATCTGATTACAGTCATCTGACCGCTCTAATCTGATTACAGTTATCTGAATGCTCTGATCTGATTACAGTCATCTGACCGCTCTAATCTGATTACAGTTATCTGAATGCTCTGATCTGATTACAGTCATCTGACCGCTCTAATCTGATTACAGTTATCTGAATGCTCTGATCTGATTACAGTCATCTGGCCGCACTAATCTGATTACAGTCATCTGAATGCTCTAATCTGATTACAGTCATCTGACCGCTCTAATCTGATTACAGTTATCTGAATGCTCTGATCTGATTACAGTCATCTGGCCGCTCTAATCTGATTACAGTCTTCTGAATGCTCTAATCTGATTGCAGTCATCTGGCCGCTCTAATCTGATTACAGTTATCTGAATGCTCTAATCTGATTACAGTTTTCTGACCGCTCTAATCTGATTACACTCATCTGAATGCTCTAATCTCATTACAGTCTTCTGACCGCTCTAATCTGATTACACTCATCTGAATGCTCTAATCTGATTACAGTTATCTGACCGCTCTAATCTGATTACAGTCTTCTGACCGCTCTAATCTGATTACAGTCTTCTGACCGCTCTAATCTGATTACAGTCTTCTGACCGCTCTAATCTGATTACAGTCATCTGAATGCTCTAATCTGATTACAGTCATCTGAATGCTCTAATCTGATTACAGTCATCTGAATGCTCTAATCTGATTACAGTCATCTGGCCGCTCTAATCTGATTACAGTCATCTGACCGCTCTAATCTGATTACAATCTTCTGACCGGTCTAATCTGATTACAGTCATCTGGCCGCCCTAATCTGATTACAGTCATCTGAATGCTCTAATCTGATTACAGTATTCTGACCGCTCTAATCTGATTACAGTCATCTGACCGCTCTAATCTGATTACAGTCTTCTGACCGCTCTAATCTGATTACAGTCATCTGGCCGCTCTAATCTGATTACAGTTATCTGAATGCTCTGATCTGATTACAGTCATCTGACCGCTCTAATCTGATTACAGTTATCTGAATGCTCTGATCTGATTACAGTCATCTGAATGCTCTGATCTGATTACAGTCATCTGAATGCTCTAATCTAATTACAGTCATCTGAATGCTCTGATCTGATTACAGTCATCTGAATGCTCTAATCTGATTACAGTCTTCTGAATGCTGTAATCTGATTACAGTCATCTGGACGCTCTAATCTGATTACAGTTATCTGAATGCTCTAATCTGATTACAGTCATCTGAATGCTCTAATCTGATTACAGTCATCTGAATGCTCTAATCTGATTACAGTCATCTGACCGCTCTAATCTGATTACAGTCTTCTGACCGCTCTAATCTGATTAAACTCATCTGAATGCTCTAATCTGATTACAGTCTTCTGACCGCTCTAATCTGATTACAGTTATCTAACCGCTCTAATCTGATTACAGTCTTCTGACCGCTCTAATCTGATTACACTCATCTGAATGCTCTAATCTGATTATAGTTATCTGACCGCTCTAATCTGATTACAGTCATCTGGCCGCTCTAATCTGATTACAGTCATCTGAATGCTCTGATCTGATTACAGTCATCTGACCGCTCTAATCTGATTACAGTCATCTGAATGCTCTGATCTGATAACAGTCAACTGACCGCTCTAATCTGATTACAGTCATCTGAATGCTCTCATCTGATTACAGTCATCTGACCGCTCTAATCTGATTACAGTCATCTGAATGCTCTGATCTGATTTCAGTCATCTGGCCGCTCTAATCTGATTACAGTTATCTGAATGCTCTCATCTGATTACAGTCATCTGACCACTCTAATCGGATTACAGTCATCTGAATGCTCTAATCTGATTACAGTCATCTGAATGCTCTGATCTGATTACAGTCATCTGAATGCTCTGATCTGATTACAGTCATCTGAATGCTCTAATCTGATTACAGTCATCTGAATGCTCTGATCTGATTACAGTCATCTGAATGCTCTAATCTGATTACAGTCTTCTGTATGCTGTAATCTGATTACAGTCATCTGGACGCTCTAATCTGATTACAGTTATCTGAATGCTCTGATCTGATTACAGTCATCTGACCGCTCTAATCTGATTACAGTTATCTGAATGCTCTGATCTGATTACAGTCATCTGGCCGCACTAATCTGATTACAGTCATCTGAATGCTCTAATCTGATTACAGTCATCTGAATGCTCTGATCTGGTTACAGTCATCTGAATGCTCTCATCTGATTACAGTCATCTGAATGCTCTAATCTGATTACAGTCTTCTGAATGCTCTAATCTGATTACAGTCATCTGGCCGCTCTAATCTGATTACAGTTATCTGAATGCTCTAATCTGATTACAGTCATCTGGCCGCTCTAATCTGATTACAGTTATCTGAATGCTCTAATCTGATTACAATCTTCTGACCGCTCTAATCTGATTACAGTTATCTGAATGCTCTAATCTGATTACAGTTTTCTGACCGCTCTAATCTGATTACACTCATCTGAATGCTCTAATCTGATTACAGTCATCTGACCGCTCTAATCTGATTACAGTCATCTGAATGCTCTCATCTGATTACAGTCATCTGAATGCTCTGATCTGATTACAGTCTTCTGAATGCTCTAATCTGATTACAGTCATCTGAATGCTCTGATCTGATTACAGTCATCTGACCGCTCTAATCTGATTACAGTTATCTGAATGCTCTGATCTGATTACAGTCATCTGACCGCTCTAATCTGATTACAGTTATCTGAATGCTCTGATCTGATTACAGTCATCTGACCGCTCTAATCTGATTACAGTTATCTGAATGCTCTGATCTGATTACAGTCATCTGGCCGCACTAATCTGATTACAGTCATCTGAATGCTCTAATCTGATTACAGTCATCTGAATGCTCTAATCTGATTACAGTCTTCTGAATGCTCTAATCTGATTACAGTCATCTGGCCGCTCTAATCTGATTACAGTTATCTGAATGCTCTAATCTGATTACAGTTTTCTGACCGCTCTAATCTGATTACACTCATCTGAATGCTCTAATCTCATTACAGTCTTCTGACCGCTCTAATCTGATTACACTCATCTGAATGCTCTAATCTGATTACAGTTATCTGACCGCTCTAATCTGATTACAGTCTTCTGACCGCTCTAATCTGATTACAGTCTTCTGACCGCTCTAATCTGATTACAGTCATCTGAATGCTCTAATCTGATTACAGTCATCTGAATGCTCTAATCTGATTACAGTCATCTGGCCGCTCTAATCTGATTACAGTCATCTGACCGCTCTAATCTGATTACAATCTTCTGACCGGTCTAATCTGATTACAGTCATCTGGCCGCCCTAATCTGATTACAGTCATCTGAATGCTCTAATCTGATTACAGTATTCTGACCGCTCTAATCTGATTACAGTCATCTGACCGCTCTAATCTGATTACAGTCTTCTGACCGCTCTAATCTGATTACAGTCATCTGGCCGCTCTAATCTGATTACAGTTATCTGAATGCTCTGATCTGATTACAGTCATCTGAATGCTCTGATCTGATTACAGTCATCTGAATGCTCTAATCTAATTACAGTCATCTGAATGCTCTGATCTGATTACAGTCATCTGAATGCTCTAATCTGATTACAGTCTTCTGAATGCTGTAATCTGATTACAGTCATCTGGACGCTCTAATCTGATTACAGTTATCTGAATGCTCTAATCTGATTACAGTCATCTGAATGCTCTAATCTGATTACAGTCATCTGAATGCTCTAATCTGATTACAGTCATCTGACCGCTCTAATCTGATTACAGTCTTCTGACCGCTCTAATCTGATTAAACTCATCTGAATGCTCTAATCTGATTACAGTCTTCTGACCGCTCTAATCTGATTACAGTTATCTAACCGCTCTAATCTGATTACAGTCTTCTGACCGCTCTAATCTGATTACACTCATCTGAATGCTCTAATCTGATTATAGTTATCTGACCGCTCTAATCTGATTACAGTCATCTGGCCGCTCTAATCTGATTACAGTCATCTGAATGCTCTGATCTGATTACAGTCATCTGACCGCTCTAATCTGATTACAGTCATCTGAATGCTCTGATCTGATAACAGTCAACTGACCGCTCTAATCTGATTACAGTCATCTGAATGCTCTCATCTGATTACAGTCATCTGACCGCTCTAATCTGATTACAGTCATCTGAATGCTCTGATCTGATTACAGTCATCTGGCCGCTCTAATCTGATTACAGTTATCTGAATGCTCTCATCTGATTACAGTCATCTGACCACTCTAATCTGATTACAGTCATCTGAATGCTCTAATCTGATTACAGTCATCTGAATGCTCTGATCTGATTACAGTCATCTGAATGCTCTAATCTGATTACAGTCATCTGAATGCTCTAATCTGATTACAGTCATCTGAATGCTCTAATCTGATTACAGTCATCTGAATGCTCTGATCTGATTACAGTCATCTGAATGCTCTAATCTGATTACAGTCTTCTGAATGCTGTAATCTGATTACAGTCATCTGGACGCTCTAATCTGATTACAGTTATCTGAATGCTCTAATCTGATTAGTCATCTGAATGCTCTAATCTGATTACAGTTATCTGACCGCTCTAATCTGACTACAGTCTTCTGACCGCTCTAATCTGATTAAACTCATCTGAATGCTCTAATCTGATTACAGTCTTCTGAATGCTCTAATCTGATTACAGTTATCTGACCGCTCTAATCTGATTACAGTCTTCTGACCGCTCTAATCTGATTACACTCATCTGAATGCTCTAATCTGATTACAGTTATCTGACCGCTCTAATCTGATTACAGTCATCTGGCCGCTCTAATCTGATTACAGTCATCTGAATGCTCTGATCTGATTACAGTCATCTGACCGCTCTAATCTGATTACAGTCATCTGAATGCTCTGATCTGATAACAGTCAACTGACCGCTCTAATCTGATTACAGTCATCTGGCTGCTCTGATCTGATTACAGTCATCTGAATGCTCTCATCTGATTACAGTCATCTGGCCGCTCTAATCTGATTACAGTCATCTGAATGCTCTGATCTGATTACAGTCATCTGACCACTCTAATCTGATTACAGTTATCTGAATGCTCTAATCTGATTACAGTCATCTGGCCGCTCTAATCTGATTACAGTCATCTGAATGCTCTGATCTGATTACAGTCATCTGGCCGCTCTAATCTGATTACAGTTATCTGACCGCTCTAATCTGACTACAGTCATCTGACCACTCTAATCTGATTACAGTTATCTGAATGCTCTGATCTGATTACAGTCATCTGAATGCTCTAATCTGATTACAGTCATCTGAATGCTCTGATCTGATTACAGTCATCTGAATGCTCTAATCTGATTACAGTCATCTGAATGCTCTGATCTGATTACAATCATCTGAATGCTCTAATCTGATTACAGTCTTCTGAATGCTGTAATCTGATTACAGTCATCTGGCCGCTCTAATCTGATTACAGTTATCTGAATGCTCTAATCTGATTACAGTCATCTGAATGCTCTAATCTGATTACAGTTATCTGACCGCTCTAATCTGATTACAGTTATCTGACCGCTCTAATCTGATTACAGTCTTCTGACCGCTCTAATCTGATTACAGTTATCTGACCGCTCTAATCTGATTACAGTCTTCTGACCGCTCTAATCTGATTACAGTCAACTGACCGCTCTAATCTGATTACAGTCATCTGAATGCTCTCATCTGATTACAGTCATCTGAGCGCTCTAATCTGTTTACAGTCATCTGAATGCTCTGATCTGATTACAGTCATCTGAATGCTCTCATCTGATTACAGTCATCTGGCCACTCTAATCTGATTACAGTTATCTGAATGCTCTGATCTGATTACAGTCATCTGACCGCTCTAATCTGATTACAGTTATCTGAATGCTCTAATCTGATTACAGTCATCTGGCCGCACTAATCTGATTACAGTCATCTGAATGCTCTAATCTGATTACAGTCATCTGAATGCTCTGATCTGGTTACAGTCATCTGAATGCTCTAATCTGATTACAGTCATCTGAATGCTCTAATCTGATTACAGTCATCTGAATGCTCTAATCTGATTACAGTCATCTGACCGCTCTAATCTGATTACAGTCTTCTGACCGCTCTAATCTGATTAAACTCATCTGAATGCTCTAATCTGATTACAGTCTTCTGACCGCTCTAATCTGATTACAGTTATCTAACCGCTCTAATCTGATTACAGTCTTCTGACCGCTCTAATCTGATTACACTCATCTGAATGCTCTAATCTGATTATAGTTATCTGACCGCTCTAATCTGATTACAGTCATCTGGCCGCTCTAATCTGATTACAGTCATCTGAATGCTCTGATCTGATTACAGTCATCTGACCGCTCTAATCTGATTACAGTCATCTGAATGCTCTGATCTGATAACAGTCAACTGACCGCTCTAATCTGATTACAGTCATCTGAATGCTCTCATCTGATTACAGTCATCTGACCGCTCTAATCTGATTACAGTCATCTGAATGCTCTGATCTGATTACAGTCATCTGGCCGCTCTAATCTGATTACAGTTATCTGAATGCTCTCATCTGATTACAGTCATCTGACCACTCTAATCTGATTACAGTCATCTGAATGCTCTAATCTGATTACAGTCATCTGAATGCTCTGATCTGATTACAGTCATCTGAATGCTCTAATCTGATTACAGTCATCTGAATGCTCTAATCTGATTACAGTCATCTGAATGCTCTAATCTGATTACAGTCATCTGAATGCTCTGATCTGATTACAGTCATCTGAATGCTCTAATCTGATTACAGTCTTCTGAATGCTGTAATCTGATTACAGTCATCTGGACGCTCTAATCTGATTACAGTTATCTGAATGCTCTAATCTGATTAGTCATCTGAATGCTCTAATCTGATTACAGTTATCTGACCGCTCTAATCTGACTACAGTCTTCTGACCGCTCTAATCTGATTAAACTCATCTGAATGCTCTAATCTGATTACAGTCTTCTGACCGCTCTAATCTGATTACAGTTATCTGACCGCTCTAATCTGATTACAGTCTTCTGACCGCTCTAATCTGATTACACTCATCTGAATGCTCTAATCTGATTACAGTTATCTGACCGCTCTAATCTGATTACAGTCATCTGGCCGCTCTAATCTGATTACAGTCATCTGAATGCTCTGATCTGATTACAGTCATCTGACCGCTCTAATCTGATTACAGTCATCTGAATGCTCTGATCTGATAACAGTCAACTGACCGCTCTAATCTGATTACAGTCATCTGGCTGCTCTGATCTGATTACAGTCATCTGAATGCTCTCATCTGATTACAGTCATCTGGCCGCTCTAATCTGATTACAGTCATCTGAATGCTCTGATCTGATTACAGTCATCTGACCACTCTAATCTGATTACAGTTATCTGAATGCTCTAATCTGATTACAGTCATCTGGCCGCTCTAATCTGATTACAGTCATCTGAATGCTCTGATCTGATTACAGTCATCTGGCCGCTCTAATCTGATTACAGTTATCTGAATGCTCTAATCTGACTACAGTCATCTGACCACTCTAATCTGATTACAGTTATCTGAATGCTCTGATCTGATTACAGTCATCTGAATGCTCTAATCTGATTACAGTCATCTGAATGCTCTGATCTGATTACAGTCATCTGAATGCTCTAATCTGATTACAGTCATCTGAATGCTCTGATCTGATTACAATCATCTGAATGCTCTAATCTGATTACAGTCTTCTGAATGCTGTAATCTGATTACAGTCATCTGGCCGCTCTAATCTGATTACAGTTATCTGAATGCTCTAATCTGATTACAGTCATCTGAATGCTCTAATCTGATTACAGTTATCTGACCGCTCTAATCTGATTACAGTTATCTGACCGCTCTAATCTGATTACAGTCTTCTGACCGCTCTAATCTGATTACAGTTATCTGACCGCTCTAATCTGATTACAGTCTTCTGACCGCTCTAATCTGATTACAGTCAACTGACCGCTCTAATCTGATTACAGTCATCTGAATGCTCTCATCTGATTACAGTCATCTGAGCGCTCTAATCTGTTTACAGTCATCTGAATGCTCTGATCTGATTACAGTCATCTGAATGCTCTCATCTGATTACAGTCATCTGGCCGCTCTAATCTGATTACAGTTATCTGAATGCTCTGATCTGATTACAGTCATCTGACCGCTCTAATCTGATTACAGTTATCTGAATGCTCTAATCTGATTACAGTCATCTGGCCGCACTAATCTGATTACAGTCATCTGAATGCTCTAATCTGATTACAGTCATCTGAATGCTCTGATCTGGTTACAGTCATCTGAATGCTCTAATCTGATTACAGTCATCCGAATGCTCTAATCTGATTACAGTCTTCTGAATGCTCTAATCTGATTACAGTCATCTGGCCGCTCTAATCTGATTACAGTTATCTGAATGCTCTAATCTGATTACAATCTTCTGACCGCTCTAATCTGATTACAGTTATCTGAATGCTCTAATCTGATTACAGTTTTCTGACCGCTCTAATCTGATTACACTCATCTGAATGCTCTAATCTGATTACAGTCATCTGACCGCTCTAATCTGATTACAGTCATCTGAATGCTCTCATCTGATTACAGTCATCTGAATGCTCTGATCTGATTACAGTCTTCTGAATGCTCTAATCTGATTACAGTCATCTGGCCGCTCTAATCTGATTACAGTCTTCTGAATGCTGTAATCTGATTACAGTCATCTGGCCGCTCTAATCTGATTACAGTTATCTGAATGCTCTAATCTCATTACAGTCATCTGGCCGCTCTAATCTGATTACAGTTATCTGAATGCTCTAATCTGATTACAGTTTTCTGACCGCTCTAATCTGATTACACTCATCTGAATGCTCTAATCTGATTACAGTCTTCTGACCGCTCTAATCTGATTACACTCATCTGAATGCTCTAATCTGATTACAGTTATCTGACCGCTCTAATCTGATTACAGTCTTCTGACCGCTCTAATCTGATTACAGTCTTCTGACCGCTCTAATCTGATTACAGTCATCTGAATGCTCTAATCTGATTACAGTCATCTGAATGCTCTAATCTGATTACAGTCATCTGAATGCTCTAATCTGATTACAGTCATCTGGCCGCTCTAATCTGATTACAGTCATCTGACCGCTCTAATCTGATTACAATCTTCTGACCGGTCTAATCTGATTACAGTCATCTGGCCGCGCTAATCTGATTACAGTCATCTGAATGCTCTAATCTGATTACAGTATTCTGACCGCTCTAATCTGATTACAGTCATCTGACCGCTCTAATCTGATTACAGTCTTCTGACCGCTCTAATCTGATTACAGTCATCTGGCCGCTCTAATCTGATTACAGTTATCTGAATGCTCTGATCTGATTACAGTCATCTGACCGCTCTAATCTGATTACAGTTATCTGAATGCTCTGATCTGATTACAGTCATCTGGCCGCACTAATCTGATTACAGTCATCTGAATGCTCTAATCTGATTACAGTCATCTGAATGCTCTGATCTGGTTACAGTCATCTGAATGCTCTAATCTGATTACAGTCATCTGAATGCTCTAATCTGATTACAGTCTTCTGAATGCTCTAATCTGATTACAGTCATCTGGCCGCTCTAATCTGATTACAGTTATCTGAATGCTCTAATCTGATTACAGTCATCTGGCCGCTCTAATCTGATTACAGTTATCTGAATGCTCTAATCTGATTACAATCTTCTGACCGCTCTAATCTGATTACAGTTATCTGAATGCTCTAATCTGATTACAGTTTTCTGACCGCTCTAATCTGATTACAGTTATCTGAATGCTCTAATCTGATTACAGTTTTCTGACCGCTCTAATCTGATTACAGTTATCTGAATGCTCTAATCTGATTACAGTTTTCTGACCGCTCTAATCTGATTACACTCATCTGAATGCTCTAATCTGATTACAGTCATCTGACCGCTCTAATCTGATTACAGTCATCTGAATGCTCTCATCTGATTACAGTCATCTGAATGCTCTGATCTGATTACAGTCTTCTGAATGCTCTAATCTGATTACAGTCATCTGAATGCTCTGATCTGATTACAGTCATCTGACCGCTCTAATCTGATTACAGTTATCTGAATGCTCTGATCTGATTACAGTCATCTGACTGCTCTAATCTGATTACAGTTATCTGAATGCTCTGATCTGATTACAGTCATCTGACCGCTCTAATCTGATTACAGTCATCTGAATGCTCTCATCTGATTACAGTCATCTGAATGCTCTGATCTGATTACAGTCTTCTGAATGCTCTAATCTGATTACAGTCATCTGAATGCTCTGATCTGATTACAGTCATCTGACCGCTCTAATCTGATTACAGTTATCTGAATGCTCTGATCTGATTACAGTCATCTGACCGCTCTAATCTGATTACAGTTATCTGAATGCTCTGATCTGATTACAGTCATCTGACCGCTCTAATCTGATTACAGTTATCTGAATGCTCTGATCTGATTACAGTCATCTGGCCGCACTAATCTGATTACAGTCATCTGAATGCTCTAATCTGATTACAGTCATCTGAATGCTCTGATCTGGTTACAGTCATCTGAATGCTCTGATCTGATTACAGTTATCTGACCGCTCTAATCTGATTACAGTCATCTGGCCGCTCTAATCTGATCACAGTTATCTGAATGCTCTAATCTCATTACAGTCATCTGGCTGCTCTGATCTGATTACAGTTATCTGAATGCTCTAATCTGATTACAATCTTCTGACCGCTCTAATCTGATTACAGTTATCTGAATGCTCTAATCTGATTACAGTTTTCTGACCGCTCTAATCTGATTACACTCATCTGAATGCTCTAATCTGATTACAGTCTTCTGACCGCTCTAATCTGATTACACTCATCTGAATGCTCTAATCTGATTAGTTATCTGACCGCTCTAATCTGATTACAGTCTTCTGACCGCTCTAATCTGATTACAGTCTTCTGACCGCTCTAATCTGATTACAGTCATCTGAATGCTCTAATCTGATTACAGTCATCTGAATGCTCTAATCTGATTACAGTCATCTGAATGCTCTAATCTGATTACAGTCATCTGGCCGCTCTAATCTGATTACAGTCATCTGACCGCTCTAATCTGATTACAATCTTCTGACCGCTCTAATCTGATTACAGTCATCTGGCCGCTCTAATCTGATTACAGTCATCTGACCGCTCTAATCTGATTACAATCTTCTGACCGCTCTAATCTGATTACAGTCATCTGGCCGCTCTAATCTGATTACAGTCATCTGAATGCTCTAATCTGATTACAGTATTCTGACCGCTCTAATCTGATTACAGTCATCTGACCGCTCTAATCTGATTACAGTCTTCTGACCGCTCTAATCTGATTACAATCTTCTGACCGCTCAAATCTGATTACAGTCATCTGGCCGCTCTAATCTGATTACAGTCTTCTGACCGCTCTAATCTGATTACAATCTTCTGACCGCTCTAATCTGATTACAGTCTTCTGACCGCTCTAATCTGATTACAGTATTCTGACCGCTCTAATCTGATTACAGTCATCTGACCGCTCTAATCTGATTACAGTCTTCTGACCGCTCTAATCTGATTACAATCTTCTGACCGCTCTAATCTGATTACAATCTTCTGACCGCTCTAATCTGATTACAGTATTCTGACCGCTCTAATCTGATTACAGTCATCTGACCGCTCTAATCTGATTACAATCTTCTGACCGCTCTAATCTGATTAAACTCATCTGAATGCTCTAATCTGATTACAGTCTTCTGACCGCTCTAATCTGATTACAATCTTCTGACCGCTCTAATCTGATTACAGTCATCTGGCCGCTCTAATCTGATTACAGTCATCGGAATGCTCTAATCTGATTACAGTATTCTGACCGCTCTAATCTGATTACAGTCATCTGACCGCTCTAATCTGATTACAGTCATCTGGCCGCTCTAATCTGATTACAGTTATCTGAATGCTCTAATCTGATTACCGTCATCTGGCCGCTCTAATCTGATTACAGTCATCTGAATGCTCTAATCTGATTACAGTATTCTGACCGCTCTAATCTGATTACAGTCATCTGACCGCTCTAATCTGATTACAGTCATCTGGCCGCTCTAATCTGATTACAGTCATCTGACCGCTCTAATCTGATCATAGTAGTGTATTTACTTTATTCAGTTCATATTATAATCTATATGAATTTTAGTTAACTGACTCATTATTGTAATCTGACTACTGTACTCTATTTACTGTATTCTGTTTATATTGTAATCGGATTAAATTGTAATATGATCACAGTAATCTGTAATCTGACTGTATTTTAACGCCATATTGTGACTAACATGGGCAGATTAATATAATTTCTGTAATCTGAATACTGTAATTTCATTCTTCATTCATTCATTCATTCATTCATCGTCTAACCGCTTCATCCTCTTGAGGGTCGCGGGGGGGCTGGAGCCTATCCCAGCTGACATCGGGCAAGAGGCAGGTTCACCCTGGACAGGTCACCAGACTGTCACAGGACTGACACAGAGACAGACAACCATTCACACTCACATTCACACCTACGGACAATTTAGAGTCACCAATTAACCTGCATGTCTTTGGACTGTGGGAGGAAGCTGGAGCACCTGGAGGAAACCCACGCTGACACGGGGAGAACATGCAAACTCCGGACAGAAGGGCTCCCACGCCCGGAATCGAACCGGCAACCCTTTTGCTGTGAGGCGAGAGTGCTGACCACCACACCACCGTGCTGCCCCTGAATACTGTAATTTGATTACTGTAACCCAATTGTTATTATATCTCTACTGTTGCATGACTACTGTAATCTGTTGTTATTGCTATAATTTGTCATTTGTGAAGTGTAATCTAACCTCTGTAATCTGTCTAATGTAATCTGACTACTGTAATATGATTACTCTACTACGATAAATATAACTTGATTATACAATGCGATTACTGTTATATGATTTGTAATCTGACTACTGTAATCTCTAAACAGTTGCAGAAATAGGATTACTATAATCCCAGTAATGTAATCTGATTACAGAACACAGTAGAGTACAGTAGAGTCTCACCTTGAACTATCTGACCTGAGGTTGTGGCTGGCCTGGTCTGCTGACGGCTGCTGTGACCTTTGACCTCTACAGCTGATCAGAGAGACACAGTGAGCGGAGGAGAGGACGAAACAATGACACAAACAAAGACAAGAAAAGAAGAAATGTACCTTTAACTGATCCTGATGACACCTGCAGGCAGAGACAGAAACAGGAAGTTCAGCTTCGCAATTATAGTCACTGTAGTCTAACAGGACACAGAAAAATTGCAACTGAAAATACAAAGTAAAATATTAAACTAGAGCAGCATTCTTATGTCCTACTAGCACCACCGACAGGTGGCAATGTTCATTACAAGCGTCAAAGGTCGCTAGAGTCTACAGAGTTCGTTATAGTCGGCAGAGGTCGTTATAGTCGGCAGAGGTCAATACAGGTGGCAGAGGTTGTTACAGTTGGCAGAGGTCAATACAGGTGGCAGAGGTTGTTACAGTTGGCAGAGGTCAATACAGGTGGCAGAGGTTGTTACAGTTGGCAGAGGTCGCTATAGTCTACAGAGTTTGTTACAGTCGGCAGAGTTCGTTACAGGCGGCAGAGGTCAATACAGGTGGCAGAGGTTGTTACAGTTGGCAGAGGTCGCTATAGTCTACAGAGTTTGTTACAGTCGGCAGAGGTCATTACAGGTGGCAGAGATTATTACAGTCAGGCCGAGGTCGTTCGAGGTGATGGAGGTCGTTACATGCAGCAGAGGTCGTTACAGGCGGCAGAGGTCAATACAGGTGGCAGAGGTCAATACAGGCGGCAGAGGTCGTTACATGCAGCAGAGGTCGTTACAGGTGGCAGAGGTCATTACAGATGGCAGAGATTGTTACAGTCAGGCCGAGGTCGTTAGAGGTGATGGAGGTCGTTACATGCAGCAGAGGTCGTTACAGTCGGCAGAGGTCGTTACATGCAGCAGAGGTCGTTACATGCGGCAGAGGTCGTTACAGGTGGCAGAGGTCATTACAGATGGCAGAGATTGTTACAGTCAGGCCGAGGTTGTTAGAGGTGATGGAGGTCGTTACATGCAGCAGAGGTCGTTACAGGCGGCAGAGGTCGTTCCAGGTGGCATAGATCGTTACAGGTGGCAGAATTCGTTACAGTCGGCAGAGTTCGTTACAGGCGGCAGAGGTCAATACAGTTGGCAGAGGTTGTTACAGTTGGCAGAGGTTGTTACAGTTGGCAGAGATCGCTATAGTCTACAGAGTTTGTTACAGTCGGCAGAGGTCGTTACAGGTGGCAGAGATTGTTACAGTCAGGCCGAGGTCGTTAGAGGTGATGGAGGTCGTTACATGCAGCAGAGGTCATTACAGGCGGCAGAGGTCGTTACAGGCGGCAGAGGTCATTATAGTTGGTAGATGTCGTTACAGGCAGCAGAGGACATTACAGGCGGCAGAGGACGTTACAGGCGGCAGAGGACGTTACAGGCGGCAGAGGTCATTACAGGCGGCAGAGGTCATTACAGGTGGCAGAGGTCGTTACATGCGGCAGAGGTCGTTACATGCGGCAGAGGTCGTTACAGGTGGCAGAGATTGTTAAAGGTGGCAGAGATCGTTACAGGTGGCAGAGATTGTTAAAGGTGGCAGAGATCGTTACAGGTGGCAGAGATTGTTAAAGGTGGCAGAGATCGTTACAGGTGGCAGAGATTGTTACAGTCAGGCCGAGGTCGTTAGAGGTGATGGAGGTCGTTACAGGCGGCAGAGGTCGTTACAGGTGGCAGAGGTCAATACAGGCGGCAGAGGTCGTTACAGGCGGCAGAGGTCATTGTAGTTGGTAGATGTTGTTACAGGCAGCAGAGGACATTACAGGCGGCAGAGGTCGTTACAGGCGGCAGAGGACGTTACAGGCGGCAGAGGACATTACAGGCGGCAGAGGTCATTACAGGTGGCAGAGGTCGTTACATGCGGCAGAGGTCGTTACATGCGGCAGAGGTCGTTACAGGTGGCAGAGATTGTTAAAGGTGGCAGAGATCGTTACAGGTGGCAGAGATTGTTAAAGGTGGCAGAGATCGTTACAGGTGGCAGAGATTGTTAAAGGTGGCAGAGATCGTTACAGGTGGCAGAGATTGTTAAAGGTGGCAGAGATCGTTACAGGTGGCAGAGATTGTTACAGTCAGGCCGAGGTCGTTAGAGGTGATGGAGGTCGTTACAGGCGGCAGAGGTCGTTACAGGTGGCAGAGGTCAATACAGGCGGCAGAGGTCGTTACAGGCGGCAGAGGTCATTATAGTTGGTAGATGTTGTTACAGGCAGCAGAGGACATTACAGGCGGCAGAGGTCGTTACAGGCGGCAGAGGTCGTTACAGGCGGCAGAGGTCATTATAGTTGGTAGATGTTGTTACAGGCAGCAGAGGACATTACAGGCGGCAGAGGTCGTTACAGGCGGCAGAGGTCGTTACAGGCGGCAGAGGTCATTATAGTTGGTAGATGTTGTTACAGGCAGCAGAGGACATTACAGGCGGCAGAGGTCGTTACAGGCGGCAGAGGACGTTACAGGCGGCAGAGGACGTTACAGGCGGCAGAGGTCGTTACAGGCGGCAGAGGTCATTATAGTTGGTAGATGTTGTTACAGGCAGCAGAGGACATTACAGGCGGCAGAGGACGTTACAGGTGGCAGAGATTGTTAAAGGTGGCAGAGATCGTTACAGGTGGCAGAGATTGTTAAAGGTGGCAGAGATCGTTACAGGTGGCAGAGATTGTTAAAGGTGGCAGAGACCGTTACAGGTGGCAGAGATTGTTACAGTCAGGCCGAGGTCGTTAGAGGTGATGGAGGTCGTTACAGGCGGCAGAGGTCGTTACAGGTGGCAGAGGTCAATACAGGCGGCAGAGGTCGTTACAGGCGGCAGAGGTCATTATAGTTGCTGGATGTTGTTACAGGCAGCAGAGGACATTACAGGCGGCAGAGGTCGTTACAGGCGGCAGAGGTCGTTACAGGCGGCAGAGGTCATTACAGGCGGCAGAGGACGTTACAGGCGGCAGAGGACGTTACAGGCGGCAGAGGTCATTACAGGCGGCAGAGGACATTACAGGCGGCAGAGGTCATTACAGGCGGCAGAGGTCGTTACAGGTGGCAGAGATCGTTACAGGTGGCAGAGATTGTTACAGTCAGGCCGAGGTCGTTAGAGGTGATGGAGGTCGTTACAGGCGGCAGAGGTCGTTACAGGCGGCAGAGGTCATTGTAGTTGGTAGATGTTGTTACAGGCAGCAGAGGACATTACAGGCGGCAGAGGTCGTTACAGGCGGCAGAGGACGTTACAGGCGGCAGAGGACATTACAGGCGGCAGAGGTCATTACAGGTGGCAGAGGTCGTTACAGGCAGCAGAGGACATTACAGGCGGCAGAGGACGTTACAGGTGGCAGAGATTGTTAAAGGTGGCAGAGATCGTTACAGGTGGCAGAGATTGTTAAAGGTGGCAGAGATCGTTACAGGTGGCAGAGATTGTTAAAGGTGGCAGAGATCGTTACAGGTGGCAGAGATTGTTACAGTCAGGCCGAGGTCGTTAGAGGTGATGGAGGTCGTTACAGGCGGCAGAGGTCGTTACAGGTGGCAGAGGTCAATACAGGCGGCAGAGGTCGTTACAGGCGGCAGAGGTCATTATAGTTGCTGGATGTTGTTACAGGCAGCAGAGGACATTACAGGCGGCAGAGGTCGTTACAGGCGGCAGAGGTCGTTACAGGCGGCAGAGGTCATTATAGTTGGTAGATGTTGTTACAGGCAGCAGAGGACATTACAGGCGGCAGAGGTCGTTACAGGCGGCAGAGGTCGTTACAGGCGGCAGAGGTCATTATAGTTGGCAGAGGACATTACAGGCGGCAGAGGTCGTTACAGGCGGCATTACAGGCGGCAGAGGTCGTTACAGGCGGCAGAGGTCGTTACAGGTTACAGGCAGGACATTACAGGCGGCAGAGGACGTTACAGGTGGCAGAGATTGTTAAAGGTGGCATTACAGGCAGGTGGGCAGAGGTCGTTGGAGGTCGTTACAGGCGGCAGAGGTCGTTACAGGTGGCAGAGGTCAATACAGGCGGCAGAGGTCGTTACAGGCGGCAGAGGTCATTATAGTTGCTGGATGTTGTTACAGGCAGCAGAGGACATTACAGGCGGCAGAGGTCGTTACAGGCGGCAGAGAACGTTACAGGCGGCAGAGGTCATTACAGGCGGCAGAGGTCGTTACAGGCGGCAGAGGTCGTTACAGGCGGCAGAGGTCGTTACAGGCGGCAGAGGTCGTTACAGGCGGCAGAGGTCGTTACAGGTGGCAGAGGTCGTTACAGGTACAATAACATCATGATTATTTAGTTTCATGTAATAAATGTAATCTGACTAATTTAATAGGACTACTGTAATCAGTGTGTGTGTGTGTGTGTACTCACAGTAGTGTGTTCTACGCTCTGACACAAGCCTCCACTTTCCAATCCGACGAGCTCCGCCTCCAACCTGCAACACACAATCATTCAGTTTCATACAGTCTGTTTAGTTGTGTAGTGATGAAGTGTGTTGTAGATGTGTAGTGATGTCAGAGAGGTGCTGCAGACATGTTTTTTTGTGTGTGTGTTCTGAGCACTCAAACTCAGGTGAGACCTGCTGATGTCGTCCTCCAGGCTCCTGGTCCTGGCCTCGTCCTGCTCCAGTTGTCTCTTTACTTCATCCTGTTCTGGTCCAGCAGAGGGAGCTCCGTCCAGCAGCCAGCGCTCCCTCAGGGCCTTCGACTGAACAGGAAATACAACAAGACTGCGGTTAGGACGGTATCATTAAAGTATAAAGATGCAGTGACATCAGACGGATGCTGGTGTCATTCTGTCAATGAACACATGACTGAATGAACATGTGACGGCTGACTTCAGATCAGTGCTGACAGAACATGAAGGGACGTCTGGACAAAAACAGAGTGTGGACGGACTCCAGATCAGCTGATGTCATATCTCTGTGTCCTTGTGTCCGTCTGCAGAGCAGCTGCTTGTTCTACATACTGGGCGGCGGCGGTGAGTCTGCGGCGTCGGTCTGATGTCAGATATTTTTCCTCTGCAGCTGTTTATAGTCTGATGAAGCTCTGCATCGACACGCCTCCTGATCCACGTTGTGAAAAGAACTTCCTGTCACCAACAACCAGGGTGAGCAGCTTCACCGTGAGTGTCACTGCTTCTAACGCTCCATCGCATCTTTGTTTTTATTGTTTATTTTTGTTTTGAATGTTCAGAATCCTGGTTGTAAACATCAGGTTTTTTATTTGTTTTTATTGTCCATATAAAAAAACCAGCAGCAGCTGAAAATCACTGATCAACAACTTCCTCTGCTGTCACATGACAATGCTCCCTGTGGACTGAATGTCCCACACATCTGAAGACATGAAGACACGTCTCTGTGTGTGTCTATGTAACAGAACCTATCCGTAGCTACACTAACACACCCAGATAATAATACTGCTGGATGTATCCTTCTGCATCTGTCTCACCTTCAGGTGCTGCAGGGCTCTCCTGTCGTCCTCCAGCTGACGTTTCTTGTTCTCAATCTCAGTCTGCCACTTCTTCTTCTCCTGAGGCATGATGGGAAACACACAACAGTTGAAGCTTCAAGCATGTTAAGACATGACTGAGGCCCCGATCACACTTCATCTGTTCATAGTGTAAACACTTCAACTGTTTACAGTATAAACACTTCAACTGTTTACAACATAAACACTTCAACTGTTTACAGTGTAAACACTTCATCTGTTTACAGCATCAATACTTCATCAGTTTACAACATAAACACTTCAACTGTTTACAACATAAACACTTCAACTGTTTACAGTGTAAACACTTCATCTGTTTACAGCGTAAACACTTCAACTGTTTACAACATAAACACTTCAACTGTTTACAGCATCAACACTTCAACTGTTTATAGCATCAATACTTCATCAGTTTACAACATAAACACTTCAACTGTTTACAGCGTAAACACTTCATCTGTTTAAACACTTCATCAGTTTACAACATAAACACTTCATCAGTTTACAACATAAACACTTCAACTGTTTACAACGTAAACACTTCATCTGTTTAAACACTTCAACTGTTTACAGCGTAAACACTTCATCAGTTTACAACATAAACACTTCAACTGTTTATAGCATCAATACTTCATCAGTTTACAACATAAACACTTCAACTGTTTACAGTATCAACACTTCAACTGTTTACAGCGTAAACATTGCGATAAAAACACAGTACTGTTGCAGTTGCTGCTGATGTCTGAGATGCAACACGATTAAATTACACAGGAAGTAGATGAGAGTGTGTGTGTGTGTGTGTGTGTGTGTGTGTGTGTGTGTGTGTGTGTATCAATAAGTGCATTAGTGTCAGAGCTCTGATCAGCTCAGAGGGTCAGGGTGTGTCTGCAGGTCTGTGTGTGGTGTGTTCACTGACAGTATGTACATTACACTCACTGCGAGGAGCTGCTGCCGGTCCTGCTGAGCGTCACCGACCCTGTGGGACACACACACACACACACACACACACACACACACACACACAGATATTAGAGTTAATGTGTTCATCACCAGGGGTCACTGTAGGTCAGTGCAGCAGCAGTGGGCGTCGGCCTAACCTATGAGGTCAGAGGGGTGATCTTAGAACAGCAAGTATCAGGTTTGAAGAGGAAACATGAAGTAAGTGTAACCAAAGACGATGGATAAACCAAGACGGTCCACTGCGAGTCAGTTTCCTGTATCAGTGTCACGTGGGGTTGGCGACCACCACGCCCCTTTAGGAGACTAACAGCAGGTCCTGAGTCCATTGACTTCAGTGGGAGAAATGAACGTGATTACAGATTATGGCCGATTCTTTTGCCCCATAGTCACGGAAGCAAATATGGGACCCATTTATCACAAGCCACATATCTTCAGAACATCCCGACACCAAAATGGCAAATTTCAGATGGACAAATCAGGACAAAATTTACTTTGTTCAAGACCTGTCTCTGTCTCAACAACACACCCTCACGAGATCTGGCAACAGATATCTCCTCTCTGGTGCTGAAATCAGTGCAGTTTCACCAAAGACACAGTCACGTCCGGTTGGTTATAATCAGTGGTTATAATCAGTGGTTTTCACAGTCAGGTCCGGTTGGTTATAATCAGTGGTTTTCACAGTCAGGTCCGGTTGGTTATAATCAGTGGTTATAATCAGTGGTTCTCACAGTCAGGTCCGGTTGGTTATAATCAGTGGTTATAATCAGTGGTTCTCACAGTCAGGTCCGGTTGGTTATAATCAGTGGTTTTCACAGTCAGGTCCGGTTGGTTATAATCAGTGGTTATAATCAGTGGTTATAATCAGTGGTTATAATCAGTGGTTTTCACAGTCACGTCCGGTTGGTTATAATCAGTGGTTATAATCAGTGGTTATAATCAGTGGTTATAATCAGTGGTTTTCACAGTCACGTCCGGTTGGTTATAATCAGTGGTTATAATCAGTGGTTTTCACAGTCAGGTCCGGTTGGTTATAATCAGTGGTTTTCACAGTCAGGTCCGGTTGGTTATAATCAGTGGTTATAATCAGTGGTTATAATCAGTGGTTTTCACAGTCAGGTCCGGTTGGTTATAATCAGTGGTTTTCACAGTCACGTCCGGTTGGTTATAATCAGTGGTTTTCACAGTCAGGTCCGGTTGGTTATAATCAGTGGTTTTCACAGTCACGTCCGGTTGGTTATAATCAGTGGTTATAATCAGTGGTTTTCACAGTCAGGTCCGGTTGGTTATAATCAGTGGTTTTCACAGTCACGTCCGGTTGGTTATAATCAGTGGTTATAATCAGTGGTTTTCACAGTCAGGTCCGGTTGGTTATAATCAGTGGTTTTCACAGTCACGTCCGGTTGGTTATAATCAGTGGTTATAATCAGTGGTTTTCACAGTCAGGTCCGGTTGGTTGTAATCAGTGGTTATAATCAGTGGTTATAATCAGTGGTTTTCACAGTCAGGTCCGGTTGGTTGTAATCAGTGGTTATAATCAGTGGTTTTCACAGTCAGGTCCGGTTGGTTATAATCAGTGGTTTTCACAGTCAGGTCCGGTTGGTTATAATCAGTGGTTATAATCAGTGGTTTTCACAGTCAGGTCCGGTTGGTTATAATCAGTGGTTATAATTAGTGGTTATAATCAGTGGTTTTCACAGTCAGGTCCAGTTGGCAGTTGTTCCAGAGGATCAGCTGGACTCTGCTGAGCTCCACACTTTCCTGGTTTTGTTTTAGTGAAGCTGAACTCAAAGGATCCTGAACAAAGCTGCTGTCCATCTCCATGGCGACTTGACTCTACAACAGAGAATCTGAGCTGCCGAGAAAAACACCAGCCACAGGCTCTGATATATGTACTGGGTCCACTGGAAACCAGTTCAGACTGCAGACCATCAGCACAGGACAGACAGGAAGTTCACTTCAAAATAAAATTACAAACCAACAAACCAGCTTCTGTGTTCCTCTTACTCTGTCCACACCCTGACACAGACCACCTCACTCCACTACAGAACAGTACAGACCGGTACAGACCGCCATAGACAGGTACAGACAGGTAAAGACCAGTACAGGCCGGTACAGACAGGTACAGGCCGGTACAGACAGGTACAGGCCGGTACAGGCCAGTACAGGCCGGTACAGGCCGGTACAGGCCAGTACAGACCGGTACAGGCCGGTGCAGACAGGTACAGACCGGTGCAGACAGGTACAGGCCGGTGCAGACAGGTACAGACCGGTGCAGACAGGTACAGACAGGTACAGGCTGGTACAGACCAGTACAGACAGGTACAGGCCGGTGCAGACAGGTACAGACCAGTACAGACAGGTACAGGCCGGTGCAGACAGGTACAGACAGGTACAGGCCGGTACAGACCAGTACAGACAGGTACAGGCCGGTACAGACCAGTACAGACAGGTACAGACCAGTACAGACAGGTACAGGCCGGTGCAGACAGGTACAGACAGGTACAGACCAGTACAGACAGGTACAGACCAGTACAGACAGGTACAGGCCGGTGTAGACAGGTACAGACAGGTACAGGCCGGTGCAGACAGGTACAGACAGGTACAGACCAGTACAGACAGGTACAGACCAGTACAGACAGGTACAGGCCGGTACAGACCAGTACAGACAGGTACAGGCCGGTACAGACCAGTACAGACAGGTACAGGCCGGTGCAGACAGGTACAGACAGGTACAGGCCGGTGCAGACAGGTACAGACAGGTACAGGCTGGTACAGACCAGTACAGACAGGTACAGGCCGGTGCAGACAGGTACAGACCAGTACAGACAGGTACAGGCCGGTGCAGACAGGTACAGACAGGTACAGGCCGGTACAGACCAGTACAGACAGGTACAGGCCGGTACAGACCAGTACAGACAGGTACAGACCAGTACAGACAGGTACAGGCCGGTGCAGACAGGTACAGACAGGTACAGACCAGTACAGACAGGTACAGACCAGTACAGACAGGTACAGGCCGGTGTAGACAGGTACAGACAGGTACAGGCCGGTGCAGACAGGTACAGACAGGTACAGACCAGTACAGACAGGTACAGACCAGTACAGACAGGTACAGGCCGGTACAGACCAGTACAGACAGGTACAGGCCGGTACAGACCAGTACAGACAGGTACAGGCCGGTGCAGACAGGTACAGACAGGTACAGGCCGGTGCAGACAGGTGCAGACAGGTACAGACAGGTACAGGCTGGTACACAGAGACAGTCAGACATATTTTTCTGATTTGATTGATCTGAATTGTTTTAATAATCAATCTGATGAGTCATAACAATCAGCTGATCGATCAGATAAATATTGATCTGCTCTCAGAATCACAGGAAATAATTTCATGTTAGATTGATTACATTGATTAACTGAAATGATTGTATTTTTTATTTAATTCTCAGAACTTCCTCCTTAGTTTTCCACAATAAAATCCTTCATTCAGATCATGTTGTGTCTTTTACTGTGAAAACATTAGGAGGAGCAGAACCAACCCAGTGAACTTGTCTGTGTCCTTCTCATGTCAGGGATCCGCCCCCTGAGTGTGTCCCTGAATCACATCCTGTTAAACTCTCCATCCAACATCGCTGATCAACTTTATCTGTTGCCTGGCAACCAACGAAGCTCAACAACTTTGTTGCCGTTGTTTTTCTCACTGAAACACAAAAACAACATCGTCACCTTAAATAAAAATAAGAGTTCTAAAGGGTTCATCCTGAAGGGCTGATGTTTGACCCAGAACCCTCTGTTAAAGGAAGGGTTCTTTAAGAGAGTAAGGGTTCCATTAAGAACCCTGTTCAAGCATAAAGTTCCTTTAGCCCTGGGCTAACCTGTTAAAGTAAAAGCATCACTGGTGAGAGCCACCCTGGATGGGTTCTCGATGTAACCTTTTGCATATGAAAGTGTTCTTTTACTTTTTACACTACAAGTCACATTCACTCATTCACACACATTCACACACAGTGCCACCTGCAACTCAGTTTTTAACACAGTCACACACAGTCACACACAGATGGACACTGAAGCACTTCACAACAACACAAGTAAAAAGTGAACTTTGATTTCTTACAGTTCGGTTCAGGAGAATTTTGTCTGAATATTTACTGGAGAATATAACAGGACTTTTGATCTTCTGTAACTTCTGTAAGTTCTCAGTTATTTTGGGCTGTTCTGACGCATCACACACACACACACGGAATGATAAATAATGAACGGTCCCTTAAACTCCTGGTTCATCATAATGACCCCTCCCTCTGTTAACACGTCACACTTTATATGTTTATATATAATATTCATGTTAATGACTCTGTTTGAACTGCGGCCTGTAGAAACAGACTTTATCTTCACTACTGCTGGTTTTAACATGACTGGGCGAGGCGAAGCTTTTATTTTGAAGACTGTGACCGGAAGTTGTCCAAACGTCTCGAGCTTGACAGCATTGATCATAAATCAGGTCCTCGATGTCACAAACTGATCAATATGTAATCAGAAAGCTCGTGCTGCTCATTGATGAGCTGTCCCGTCTGATTCCGCGCAGAAAAGTAGAACACATAATGTTTTTGTCACTCCGCCGGATTTAATGTCATTTAACCCTTTCCTGTCCTCGTGTGGTGACCACACACACATGTGCATGTTTCCGGTGTCTCTGACGGACTTTGGTGCAGTTTTTCCTCCGCAGCTGATTCCCGGTAACACCGGTCCTGACTCAGCGGTCTGACGGACTGATGCCGCACAATGACGACACACCACACGCCCCGCACGCGCACAGTCCAGTCACACTTCACGCCATGAACATACAGAACATTTAACACAAGAAGAAGAAGGGAAGAAGGAACGATGTAAACATGATAAAAGAAGAAGAAAAAATAAAGGGTACTTACTCCATGTCTGAGAACAGATCAGTCCGCTGCTGCTGAGCCCCGAGTCATCCGGTGGTCTGCATCCGACAGAGAATAGAGACCCGCCCACACCGAGAGGAAGACGGGGGGGGGGGTCAGAGCACAGTACCAATACTGCAGCACCCACAGGTCAGAGTACTCCACAGTACCAATACTGCAGCACCCACAGGTCAGAGTACTCCACAGCACCCACAGGTCAGAGTACTCCACAGTACCAATACTGCAGCACCCACAGGTCAGAGTACTCCATAGTACCAATACTGCAGCACCCACAGGTCAGAGTACTCCACAGTACCAATACTGCAGCACCCACAGGTCAGAGTACTCCACAGTACCAATACTGCAGCACCCACAGGTCAGAGTACTCCACAGCACCCACAGGTCAGAGTACTCCACAGTACCAATACTGCAGCACCCACAGGTCAGAGTACTCCACAGCACCCACAGGTCAGAGTACTCCACAGCACCCACAGGTCAGAGTACTCCACAGTACCAATACTGCAGCACCCACAGGTCAGAGTACTCCACAGTACCAATACTGCAGCACCCACAGGTCAGAGTACTCCACAGTACCAATACTGCAGCACCCACAGGTCAGAGTACTCCACAGCACCCACAGGTCAGAGTACTCCACAGCACCCACAGGTCAGAGTACTCCACAGCACCACTACTGCAGCACCCACAGGTCAGAGTACTCCACAGCACCCACAGGTCAGAGTACTCCACAGCACCCACAGGTCAGAGTACTCCACAGTACCAATACTGCAGCACCCACAGGTCAGAGTACTCCACAGTACCAATACTGCAGCACCCACAGGTCAGAGTACTCCACAGTACCAATACTGCAGCACCCACAGGTCAGAGTACTCCACAGCACCCACAGGTCAGAGTACTCCACAGCACCCACAGGTCAGAGTACTCCACAGTACCAATACTGCAGCACCCACAGGTCAGAGTACTCCACAGTACCAATACTGCAGCACCCACAGGTCAGAGTACTCCACAGTACCAATACTGCAGCACCCACAGGTCAGAGTACTCCACAGCACCCACAGGTCAGAGTACTCCACAGTACCAATACTGCAGCACCCACAGGTCAGAGTACTCCACAGTACCAATACTGCAGCACCCACAGGTCAGAGTACTCCACAGTACCAATACTGCAGCACCCACAGGTCAGAGTACTCCACAGCACCCACAGGTCAGAGTACTCCACAGCACCCACAGGTCAGAGTACTCCACAGTACCAATACTGCAGCACCCACAGGTCAGAGTACTCCACAGTACCAATACTGCAGCACCCACAGGTCAGAGTACTCCACAGTACCAATACTGCAGCACCCACAGGTCAGAGTACTCCACAGCACCCACAGGTCAGAGTACTCCACAGTACCAATACTGCAGCACCCACAGGTCAGAGTACTCCACAGTACCAATACTGCAGCACCCACAGGTCAGAGTACTCCACAGTACCAATACTGCAGCACCCACAGGTCAGAGTACTCCACAGTACCAATACTGCAGCACCCACAGGTCAGAGTACTCCACAGCACCCACAGGTCAGAGTACTCCACAGTACCAATACTGCAGCACCCACAGGTCAGAGTACTCCACGGTATTGATCAATGGTCGTTCAGGTTCTATCAGTGATGGTTGTGTTGCTGCTGCGAGTCCAGCAGAGGGCGACATCACACCTTCAGAATCTAAACAAACATCAGTCATTAATAATGTCAACAGGTCAAAATCACAATGATCAGCTGTATTGATCAGTTGAATCAATATCAAACTGAACTTTGGACCATTTACAGATAAAATCAGTTTCAGAGATGATTATTGTGATCAGTCACTGCTGACTTTCACCAAAGTATCAGTTAATTTATTGATCTTAAATTCTTACTCCCTGAATCAGAAACTGGCAGATTTTCACAATAAAACACACAGAACACGCTCTGTTAAAGGTCTACTTTTATTTTGAAAGAACCATCAAAATTAGTGTTTCAGTACACAAATGACCAGTGTGTGTGTGTGTGCGTGCGTGCGTGCGTGTGTGTGTGTATGTGTGTGCGTGTTGGGGGTGAAACCTTTTCAAAATAAAAGACATGTTGAACACATTTCTGGCTTGTTTCAGTCTGATTATAGATCAATAATAAAGTTGTAATATTATAAAAACAAAGTCTTGATTCAGAGAAATGTAAATGTTCCATGTGTAAAAAATTCTGAGGAAAATTAATTTTCCAAAAAGTTAAAATATTCTGAGAATGAAGTTTTCATTTCAAAATATCAGAATAAATAAAATCACGAAAACAGGAAGTGGTCTGTGAATTAAACTTCAAGTTAAAAGTCTCAATATTCAAACTGTTACTTAAAAAGATTCTCCAAAAAGTCTGACCTGATTTACATAACATTACAACTTTTCTGTGGAAATATTTGGACCTTAAGCTTGAAATCTTATTTCATTTTGAAAGAACAGATCAATAAGCAGATATATTGGTAATAAAATCAGCTGTCTGGTCCTTTGACTCTGAGTTGAAACCTCTAATTAAACTCCATGAACTTTAACAACGATCACATTTGTGTGTTTAGCCCTTCACAGGTTCACGGATCAATAAACTTATTGATCAGGCTGGAGCTCGTACCAAAGATCAGACTCGGACCAGAAATTTAAAAAAGGAGAAAAATAAAATAAATAAATAAATTAAAGATTGAAATGTTTTGTATTTTTTTAAAGGACGGTCGAGTTGTGTCTTCTTCACTTCTTCACTGTTTGGATCGATTCAGACATTTTGGATCAGCTCAGCAGCTGTGGAGCACACAGCAGCCGAGGCTCATGGGTAATGTAGTATTAAGCTGTTTCTACCTGCAGCCGCGTGTCAATCTTCACTTCATCAAACTGATCAGAGGCCAGTGTGGAGGCAAAGTGTGGTCCCAAAAATCACCCAAACACCTTCAGCTGTGAACGTCACAAACTCCGTTGGATCAGAACATTCAACACCGAACACGCTCATCATCAAATCATTTCACAGTAACGAGATTAAGGTCCCAAAACTGTGGAGATAAAGTTCACCTCATCACCTGGAACATTCAGAATAACTACGAGACAACGATTCAGAAACGTGAGATGAAGATCTCAAACATACCTGAAGCACACAAGTTCAAATATTTCAGATTTGGAGATCTTTTCTTTATGAAATAAAGACTGTGGAACTACGACAGTAAGAGTTACTTACGAGAAAAACGCGTCCCAACACTTCATAGCTACAGAATAAAGACCTCGTACTTCTGACATAATTCAGATTATGTATGTCTGGGACAAAGATGTCATGATAATAAAATAAAGACTTTGTAAATACAGAATAAAAATCTCGTACTTGTGACGTAATAAAGATTTTGTCATTGTGAGATAAAGATTTCAAAGTTATGATAATTATCTTGAAGTTACAGGATTAAATTAGCAGGTAAAGAGGACGAAATAATTAAATAAAAACTCGTCTCATTTTAATGACATCATCATCTCTGTCATCTTTGTCATGTGACAAACATAGCGAGTGTCTGTTTGACTTTAACACTGAAGAAATGGGACACATTGAATTGAACAAAGACAACCAGCACAGCTAATGCTAACAGGAGCTAACACCAGATAAAATTAACTAACCTGAGCAAACACCAGCTAACACAGTCTAACATCACCTAACATTCCCTAACATTGGCTACCTTACACAAGCTAACATTAACATGAGTTAACATTAACTAATTAACAAGCTAACATTAGCTAACTTGAGTTAACATTAACTAATTAACAAGCTAACATTAGCTAACATGAGTTAACATTAACTAATTAACAAGCTAACATTAGCTAACTTGAGTTAACATTAACTAATTAACAAGCTAACATTAGCTAACTTGAGCTAACATTAACTAATTAACAAGCTAACATTAGCTAACTTGAGCTAACATTAAATAATTAACAAGCTAACATTAGCTAACTTGAGCTAACATTAACAAACATGAGTTAAAATTCCCTAACATGAGCTAAAATAACCTTTCATTACATAACACAAGCTAACATTATCTAACATGAGTTCAAATTACCTGACTAACGTGCTAAAATTACCTATCATTACCTAACACTAGCTAACATGAGTTCAAATTACCTGGCTAACATGAGCTATCATTACCTATCATTACCTAACACTAGCTAACATGAGTTAAAATTACCTGGCTAACATGAGCTATCATTACCTATCATTACATAACACTAGCTAACATTAGCTAACATGAGTTAACATTAACTAACAAGCTACCTTTAGCTAACATGAGCTTACATTACCTAATATTACTTAACACAAGCTAACATTAGCTAGCATCAGTTAACATGAGCTGACATTACCTCAGATCTAATGATATCTTGCTGTTCTATTAGTTTGTATATATATATATATATATATATATACACACATACACATATGTATATGCACCCAGTTTAAAGAAACAATGATGTCATTAAATCCTTAAAAAGCAAATTGATTAAAACAACATCGGTCTTAAAATTCAGCCTCCTGCTAATGTGCTAATGTTTGTTAGCAGGTGAGCCGACAGTCCTGATCCAGCAGAGAGGAAGTGACAGGAAGTGAGCTGAGGTGACAGAAAGTGAGCAGAGGTGCCAGGAAGTGACAAGGTGTTGCAAGAATGTAAAGGAAACCGTTTCTTACTTGAGAGACCAGTATCTTGACTTCCAGTCTCGTGAACCTTCAGACTAAGAGCTGTGCGAGGAGTAACTGAGCATGCTTACTAAAATGACTTCACTGAAGGGGGCGGGGCTTTCAGATATGTAAGGAAACCTGATCAAACACATCCTCTCATTGGTCTGGTCAGAATGTAACCATGGCAACGATTAAAGTCTTGTCTGTCTCCACCTGTGCAGACTTCAGAGGTGAGGTGGGCGGGGCTTTCAGCGGGCGTGACTCTGGTCTCAGAACTCGACCTTGCAGGCGGGAAAGGTCTCCTCCTGCATGGCCACGGTGCTGTTGCTGCCCAGCACCGTGACTGACAGGTCCCTCTGCCTGTCATGGGTCTCCTGGTACCACTCATGCATCGCCAGCGAATCAAAGGTTGGGATCAGAGTCACCTGAGGACAGGTCATAAACAGGCCAATCAGAGAACAGATCATAAGAAGGTGAAGCAAACCAACATCAGTGGGCTTTAACGGACCTGAACCTCCGGCCAGCTGCTCTTCCCCTCCAGCAGGGCGTCCAGGATGCTCCTCATTGCCACCTCCTTCACAGGGTTGTCTCCACTGATGATGTAATACGAGGAGCGAAGACGTCTGAACAACTCCAGGTCCACGGTGGAGGAGGCGCAGCCGGACGGCAGGTAGGCCAGGTCCACGTAGACCGCAGAACCCTCAGAACCTGCAGCTTTAGAAGCTGACAGGAAGTCAGCCGAACGAGAAACACGTCATTAACACAACAGTTTTGCTGCTGCGTTCCACCATCACATGACGAGAACAATCAAAGGTCTGAAGCAGAGATAAAGGACCTGGTAATATAATAATAACAATAATAAACTTTATTTATATGTCGTCTTTCATACAAAGGTCTTTACAATAGGAGCAGTATAAGCCCTGCAGTTCGGATGTCTGTAAGTTCGCAAGTGTTTCTGAGTTTCTGAGAGAGTGTTGTAAAATATTTGTAGAGTACTCTGTGTCATGTGTTTTCAGGACGGTGCCTGCCTACCTGAGGACGAAGGTTTTGCAGGTGCGACTCTGGAGCCTCCCAGTGAATTTCGGGATGACGGCTTCATGTCGATGCTGGAGGTCATCTTCAGGGAGCCTGTGGAGCTACCGACCTTTGACTTTCCATTCTGGGCTGTGGTACTTCCAGAGGTCGCCTTCATCGTCGTACCGGTTGGTTTCTTGGTCTTGGCGGCTGAACTCTTCAGACTACGGCTGCCCTCCGTGTCGGCCATGCAGGCTCCAGGCTGGGGTGGTAACGGGGGCAGATCTTTGACTGGGGCTGGCGGCGGGTCGTGTCCTCCTCTGTGGGAGTAGTGGGGACTTGGGTGATCTTGTGGATGAGTGGGTGGGAAAAGGCCACTGGAATCATCATCAGACTCCATGTCTGCTGTGATGGAGGGACAGTCCTCTGTACAGGGCGGGACGTCAGAGTCCGTGGCCGTCAGGAGGGAGTCGCTGACTGATGTGGGTGGAGTTTCCTGGCTGTAGGCTGAAGGACAGCCGCTGCTGCTTTGATCCTGTGAGTGGTTGTTGTTGTCGGAGATGTCTGGTGAGACAGCAGCGGCGAAGCCAGGGCTAACATGCTGCTGATGGTTCTCTGGAGTCTTGGGGTGCTGGAACTCACAGGGCGACACCAAGCAGAGATCAACATCATGTGGAACATCTGAGATAAGCTCTGATATCCTGTGGACGTGCTCTTCCGAGCTGCTATTATGGTTGGAACGCAGAGGTAGGGAGTCCGAGTCGCTAACGTGTCCGTTAGAGTAGACTCTGTCTGCGGCAGGTCCTCTGGGCGACACAGCAGCCGGTGGAAGTGTTTGCTCTAAAGAAACCGATAGAGATTCATCGACTTCTGTGGAGTGAGGAGAGCTGACCTCAGCTGGCAGGGAGGTGATGGTGGGGGAGGAGTCTGGCATGATGTCTTTGAAAGGACTGAGCGTCAACAGACTGGACTGTTTGTCCTGACAGGAGGAGGAGGAGGAGTTCTCCACAGCGTCCCTTGGGGAGCTCAGGTCGGACATCCTACAACCTCCCTGGTTATAATCCTCAAAGCCCAGACTGGACCCTCGCACCCCAAGGCTTCTGTCCTCACCTAAATCCTGAATGTCCTCCTCAGAGGATGGATGGAAAGGCTTGCGTCCTGCACAGTTAGAGACGTGGTCCGTCTCCACACAGCGAAACTTCTCTGGACTCTCCACCGTGCAGGTCTGATTTCCGTTGGCCTGTTCTCCATCAGGACTCGTGACTGCAGTGATCACAGAGTTCTGATTTCTGTTCCTGTTGTCGTCTTCCAGTCGAAGTCTTTCAAATTCAGCCGTCATGTCCTCAGGTGTGGACACCTTGGACCGATCTGCCTCCTTCTGGTTTTCCTGCTCCTTTGGACCTGGTTTACCTTTTGTCCCTTTATTCGAAGTGTCTTTCTTTGGGAGAGTCCCATCTTTCTTCAGAGATCCACTCTTGCCCAGACCTTTCTTTACGTCTGTACTTCCTGTTGAAGCTGCACTTGTCGTTTTCTTCACTTCTTTAACAGCTGGTTTTGCAGTTTTCTTCTCCTCTGCTTTGATGTCCTTCTTGCTGTCTTTTTTTGGTTCAGGTTTGATGTCTTTCTTTGGTTTTGCACTTAGAGTTTCCTTCTTTACCGCTTCTTTCTTCTTCTCTCCACTCTCTTCTTTCTTTACAACAGCAGCAGCGACCTTCTCGTCCTTCTTTTTCACTTCCTTCTTCTCTTCTTTTGACATGTCTTTCTTTGGGACAAGTTTCTCAGCAGGTTTCGATTTAGCGTCTGCGTCCTTCAGTTTGGACTTTTCATCCCATTCCTTCTTATCTTTCGGAGCAGCGTCACCTGCTGCCTTTGGCTTTGTTTTCACCTCCTGTCTCTTGACGTCTACTCGTCCAAGCTTGTCTTTCTGTAAGGCACTAATGGGTCTGGAGTCCTTGGACTGTGACTTAAGGCTTTCCCGACTCTCTGCTCGTTTTGGTTGTTTCTCTGTTTTGGATGTTTCGAGGTCCTTTAAACACACAACCGGATGTTTGAGGAAATCCAGATGTTTGAGTTTTTCAAGTCCATCCAGAATTTTGGTCTGCGGCGTGCACCCTGGGAAAAGGACCCGGATGATCTTCTCCAGAGGACTGGAGGGATGCCAGACCAGCAAAGCACAAATGGACACAAGGCATGGCAGTGGAAGATCTGAGCCTTTTACGTTTGATCCGTTGTTTGGCCAAGTCTGCATTAAAGCTTCGAGGTGTTTGCTGCCGCTGACTGGATTCAGCGGGTACAGCTCCAGACGACCCACTCCCATCTTCTGAAACAAGATAACTGGTTCTATACTGGGTCCGTTAGAGCGGCTGAGAGGTTCAGGTTTAATTGAAAGTCTCTGTAAATGCTGCAGGGTGAGAGCCACCTGGTCACAGCTTCGCAGCTCACTGGGATCTCCTCGTAAGGACTTCAGTCTGTCGGGAACATTGAGGAAGACCACCCCGATCTCAGGCGAGATGAGGTTCTTCATCCAGTCCTCTTCAGTCTGAGCTCCAGCAGACTCCTCCTCCTGCTCTGCCACTTTCCTCAGAAGCAGACTGTTCAGTCCAGGCAGGTTGTCCACGCCGATGTGGGTCAGGAGCACCGAGTCAATTCTGTCCAAGTGTCGAACCAGTTTCCAGAAGCAGGAGCAGGGATCGGAGCCGCCATTCACCAGGACGTTAAAACCATTAACAGCAAAGAAGGCAGAGTCCCCCCTCCCCCCAGGGAAGATGTAGCAGCAGGGGCGAGAGAGTTTCAGGAATCCCACGGTGCTTGGGGGCTCCAGGAGCTCGAAGGGCGACTCGGGCTCCAACGACTCCGACAGGTACTCTGTGAACTCCTGCAGACCCTCCATCTCTGGGAGGACGATGGGAGGGTTGATCTGGATGTTGATGTAGTCCTGCAGGTTGTGTTTGTCCAACGCAGAGTGTCTCCAGAGACCAAAGTCTGGACAACTGAGGGCGAGACTAGACTTCACCACCGGGTCTGCATTGCTCAACAACTCTCCAACCTTCAGAATAGAGAGACATCAAACACGTCGTCGTCATCATCATCATCAGGAGCCTGAATATTAACACACTTGTTCTGTCCGACCAACAGTTCACTGGTATTCGTCATAAAGATCAGATACGGTTATTGATCCCAAGCAGAGACATTTAGGTCCATCTACAGTTTTACAAACAGATAGTTTCAGATCACTTCAACAGAGATTTTGGATCAGACACATTACACACACACACACACACACACACACACACACACACACACACACACATTAACACACACACACAAAGTATTGATCAGAGTGAGTATCAGTATGGATCAGTATCGATCAGTATCAGTGGCGTTCTGACCTCTTCGTCAGTGAAGATGTGGATGAAGTCGCTCAGAGAGAAGCAGCCTCTCTGTAACACGATGTCTCCGGACTCTTCCACACACTGACCAGCCAGAACCAGAAGTTTGTGTCGCGAAGAGTCACAGACCAGCCGCCGCACCTGAGCACACAAACAGGAAATACATAATCAGAGGAGGAGGAGTCGAGTCAGACAGGGAAGGGCTAACAGATGTTTATGTTTATGTTTATTTCAGTCATTCAACAAAAAGTACAACGCAGCACAACGTAGTGTCTCTTATAATTTTAACCAAAAAAGGTGTCGGCTGAAGCTATAAGCTTATGACGCCTACTCTTCTCACCTTGTTACAACTAGCAGAAAAAATATATTTTGTGAAGATTCATAATTTACACTATTTCCTATTCAAGTTGAAATGCAAAGGCAACAATACCAACTGATGACACATCACCAGTTAACAATTTTCCACCGCAACAAACAAAACTTAAAATACCTAATTCCCAAAAATCCAACATTTTGCTTGTATGTGACTTTAAATCTTTGAAATGTCTCACATCATTTCAATCCACCCTCAAGATTGTTCCATGAATTCACCCCCTTTATAGAGATGGACATACATTTAATATTAGTCATAGCTTTTATTTTTTAAAGTTCATACTTACACTCTTTCTTTTCAAACATATTAACAATTTTACTCTGCAACAAGTTGTTATGAACTTTATACATTATCTGCTCAATCTACTAAATCCTGGAATTTAAGTGCTCTTAATTTTACAAATAAACCATTAGTGTGCTCTCTGTACTGTGATCTTGTGATGATTCGTATGGCTCTTTTCTAGGGCTGTAGTCTCCTGGTCGACTAGTTGATTATTTGGTCGCTATGCTCTCGTCCGACCAAATTCTCATTGGTCGAATAATCGCCGTGTTACTTTCATAAGGAGAAAAGTGCCACATCAACAGCTTTCCAGGATTAATCCATTATTTCCTGCGGTGGGGGGACAGGCTAAGTTACCTGTGAAAATGGGGGTGTTTTCAAAACACCCGTTGTTGACAGAAGGTTGGACTCGCCCACCCTCACGCTCAGCGTCGCAGTGACGCAGACCTCCTGTCTGTTTAATATCAGACAGTTGTTTTGTCAGTGAATGTTGTGAGTTGTAATGGAGCCAAATTATGTGCCGTTACCTTTGTTACATGTTGCTGTTGTCCCTGGTTTTATATGAGAAGAGGAAAAGCTAGGCTAATTTATACAATTTAAAATGCCATAGGCTTGTGCTAATAACGTTAGCATGTTGTATTTGTGGGGAAATGTGTCCAGATAAAGAAAAGTGTTTGTCATTGCTGCGATTTATAGTGAAGCCAGTTTGCATCCTTGTGTTTGAAATTGTCTCTATTAAGCCATTTTTAGTGTGTGTTTACTGTGTGTTTAATGTGTGTTTAATGTGTTTTGAATCAACTAAACTTTACAGCACTTAACACAGTCCTCCACCACCGACTAGTGTTTTGGAGGTGTAACTGCAGAGTGACACAGACACACCAACGCAGAAGTAAAAATAATGTTTTTTTTCCCTACGGCTAATCGATTAGTTGAAGATTATGTGTGACTTTAGTCGACCAAGATTTTTTGACTTTGACTACAGCCCTACTGTTTCTGTAAAATAAAGACTGATAGAGTGTCTTGTATGCATTTCCCCAAATCTCCAGGCAGTAGGTGATGTTTGGAACAATTAATGAGCAGTACATGATATACAGAACCTACTTGTTGAACAGATCCTTCGTGTTATATAGTGTTGCTATCGACTGTGATATTTTTGATTTTACATGATTAATATGCATTTTCCAGCTGAATTTACTCTCCAGTATGACACCCCACATTTTTGTTTCATTCACTCTTTCTATTTCCACATCATCCTTTCTTAATTTAACCTCATTAATCTTGCAGTTTTCAAAGATCATAAACTTTGTTTTGCTTGTATTTAACCTATTTACATCAAACCATTTCTCAACTAGTTTCATTTCCTGTTCAACAGTTTTAACAATGTCTTTTAAGTTACTCCCAGAATAGAAACATTGGTGTCATCTGCATATAGAATACTGTTTAAACAGCTGGACACTTTAAATACAAAATAGATCATTAACACTGTTAGTGTCTCCACTCACCTCTGAGCAGACAAAGTCATGAGCCGGATTCACAACAACCTGAGTGTCCAGAACGTCTCCGCGGTGCTGCAGCGTCCTCTGACCTGCAGGACAAACACATCAGCTGTTCACTACACTGACAGGAAGTCAACATGCTAACAGCTAGCCCTCATATCAGTTCTACTGAGCACCGAAGAGAACAACAGCAGGAAATTGTCACTAACAGTTTCACAGCCGGCTCGTCCCAAGAACTCAGACATTAAAATACTGTTAAAAGACAAACTGTGAGACTTCAACTCTTTCATTACGGATGAGGTGTTGAAGGTGAGAACATGACTCTGTATGAAGCAGCAGAACAGGACGTCCAAGGCCTCAGGCAGGACATGAACATGTGAGTGAATGCTGGACAGAGGAGCTCAGTGTCAGACTGCACGAGTGGACGAGATGTAAGACATGCTGCCATTGGTCATCCAGTAAAACATCTCCCACGTCCTGCTCCCATTGATCTCTCTGTTCGACAGCTCCAAGCTTCAGATTCAACTTTTATTTAATGGTTTTATTAAATTTGTGTCTGTTGATTCCGTTGAAAGTTGTCAGAGACACATTAAGATCAAACATCTGCGTTAAATGCAGAGCGTCATTATGGTTATTAAACACACATCAAAGAATCGACTCCAAAAATCACATCATGTTTTTAGCTCATGACATATTCTGCTTCAGGTCAAAAACAGTGGGACATTACATCTCATCCTTTCATCCTTTCATCAATCACTTTGTTAAACTGAAGAGTTTCTTAGGGTGATGACATCATAAAACATGATGGCAGACATTCAAAGCTTCATGTGAACCTGTTTGTAGAAGCCGCTGGGTATTAACTGTTTTATCAGGGCTCAGCAGCCAATGAGGAGTCTGTGAAGGTCTCTGGGGGTCTGTGGAGGTCTGTGAGGGTCTGTGAAGGTCTGTGAAGGTCTGTGAGGGTCTGTGGAGGTCTGTGAGGGTCTGTGAAAGTCTGTGGCGGTCTGTGAGGGTCTGTGGAGGTCTGTGAGGGTCTGTAGAGGTCTGTGAGGGTCTGTGAGGGTCTGTGGAGGTCTGTGAGGGTCTGTGGAGGTCTGTGGAGGTCTGTCAGGGTCTGTGAGGGTCTGTGGAGGTCTGTGAGGGTCCGTGGAGGTCTGTGAGGGTCCGTGAGGGTCCGTGGAGGTCTGTGAGGGTCTGTGGAGGTCTATGAAGGTCTGTGAAGGTCTGTGAGGGTCTGTGAGGGTCTGTGGAGGTCTGTGGAGGTCTGTGCGGGTCTGTGGAGGTGACGAGGGAATTAAGATTCTGTTTAAAATGAAGAAACCTGAGAGGATCAAACTTATTTAACGCTCTGCAGAGGACAGAAAAGATCCTTAAAGTATTTCACTGCACCAATAAACACTCCCACTAGGTGGTCATGTGACAACCGGCTGGTAACGAATGATGTCATATTACAGGGAAACAGGAAGATAAAACGTGTCTGTGGAGAGAACCATACGACTCAGAGACAGAGTCTGGGTTTATATTTGATCAGAGCTGATCTCAGTTCACACAGAGATGACACCATAGAACCGCAATGACATCCCATCTTTACACCTCCTTTGTGTTTTCACACAGAACCGAACAGCGGCGGCATCATGTGGCTCCAGTGTGTGATTTCAGACAGCATTATGACATCACAAAATCATAAGAGGAGTGATGGGTGTGACATGTAAGGGGCCGTACACGCTGCAGTTTTTGTGCCCTCAAATCAATCATTTTCAGTGTTGACACGCAGCAGTTGCGCTCAGACACCAGAGCAACACACACGTTCCAAACTGCCTATTTTTCAGGGCGGGGTGGCTGCACCCTGACTGTCATGTGACGAGGACCAACCAATCACAGCCGACAGGTAACTTTCCTTCTTCAGTAAATATCAGTCTGAGATAAATATGGAGGAGAAGTTGATCGTTGTTTACATCTGTCCCACAGACACACAGAAAGTAGATCAGCTCTGCACTCAGGGTTTCTGGTTTGTAGGCTATGACATGGTGCTGCTTATCGCTTAGCAACCTCAGATGCACCCTGCTGCCGCGCTCTTGAAAGCTCTTACAGAAAAGGCACAAGAGTCGCAGCCAGCGCCTCACCTCATGTTTTCCAGGCGGTTAAAGACACAGCATGTGTACGGGCCCAAACACAGCAGGTCACAGGTGCGTGTTTATTTACAGGTGCAGCTGAGACACGACGGCTCTGGTACGGGTGTGGGCAGGTTCAGGTTTTTAAAAATGGACCCGTGCATGACTCTGATGAGGAGGATTTGAGCTGAGGAAGGAGCAGGGAGGTCTGGAGGGAAGTTTACCACAGTAGCATCACTGTGATGACACAGAGCTGGACACAGTTTTTCTTTATCATACGTCTGTTGTAAAAATAAAGTTACTTAAAAGCTCCATGAAGCCCAAACTGCTCAGAGCCTGAATCTGACTGAATAAAGTGAGCAGCAGGTCCAGGAGGTGATGGAGGGTCCAGGAGGTGATGGAGGGTCCAGGAGGCGACGGAGGGTCCAGGAGGTGATGAGGGTCCAGGAGGTGATGGAGGGTTCAGGAGGTGATGGAGGGTCCAGGAGGTGATGAGGGTCCAGGAGGTGATGAGGGTCCAGGAGGCGACGGAGGGACCAGGAGGCGACGGAGGGACCAGGAGGCGACGGAGGGACCAGGAGGTGATGAGGGTCCAGAAGGTGATGAGGGTCCAGGAGGCGATGGAGGGTCCAGGAGGTGATGAGGGTCCAGGAGGTGATGGAGGGTCCAGGAGGTGATGAGGGTCCAGGAGGTGATGGAGGGTCCAGGAGGTGATGAGGG